>JAPMUY010009769.1:600000-837500 GCA_026901105.3 Galaxias olidus
TGGATCACCTTTCTTTTAGGCTCTGGGGCCGAAAAAGTAGAGAGGCATTGAACAAGCAGATTTCCCAAAGGAAAAAAAAAGGAAATTATGAAAAACTTGCCAGGTAGTTTGCTGCTGTCACACCCGGGTATGCAAGATCAAAACGGGTAACCAGTGCAGGCTGCAGATAAAAAAACGAAAGACAGGATCACTAGCCAGTATGCTTGGGAAAACAGAGAAAGAGATGGTTAATACAGAGATAAAGAAGCATGGGTGATGGTTACCCAGTCATACGTTCTCGTTCAATGGTGAGGGCAAGAAGTCGTGTTGTGACTTTATGCGCAAGAAAAAGAAGAGAAAATAAAGAGTTTATGTAGGTCAAGGCTGAATGAGGATGAGAGGAAGTGGACCAGTCTGACTTCCCACAGAGAGCGGATGGGGAAAGCAGCTTTCAAGAGACTTTCACAGAAGAGTTCTCAACTATTGGCTTAGTGATCTCAAGCTGGTATTTTATTGTTAAAATGTGACAACACAACATTTGAGTTCACATCCCTATGTATTTTAATGCTTGGGGTATCATGTGGGTGCCTTAAAAACTGCAATTTTATTTATTCTTTATGTGAGTGGCTCTGATAAACAGTTTTCCAGTTACCCAAGTCATATTGCAATGTGTCAACCACAGTTTTAGCGCCCGTGACAATGATTAAAACCTTCTTCAAGCAAACAGCCTCTCAGGTTGCAAGAGATAAGTTTATTTTTCTTATTTTTTTACCTTCTATTTGTCCTACTCGCCACCATTTCTCTAGAAAACGTATAAGATAGTTATGCTCTAATTTTTATATTTTTAGAATCCAACTAGCAGGTTTTATGCAGTATTGCTGATCACGTCGAACAATCATTTTATAAATCCGACACTATAAGCTAATAAAGTCCATTGGTTGAAAACGGAACATATTCTGCTAGACTATTTAAACACCTGAATTTAAAAGGTTGTTACAAATAAGCATGCGTGTGTGTGAAGGGAAAATGGTCAACATTTCTGTCTTGGAACTGGCATCCTGCAAGATATTTGTTTATCATGCAACTCATTGAGGAAAATGTCAAACTTTGGGGTACAATTGTAAGATTGATAAAAATTTGCAAAATATACAATTAACATGGAAATAAACCTAAAGATTTTTTAAACCATCATACACTTTTAATAAAATGTTGCATTGCTAAGTTGCAACATCATCTGCTCTCACACTTTTAGCACGGTACTATTTAGCTCATTGTAAAATCAATCAATTTAACCTTTTCATTTGACCTTTTCTGCATTGACTGACATAGTTAAATGTTTACTTATGGTTCACATGAGGTCATAGCAATGTAATTGCTCCACGTTAGCTTTAATAAAAGTGCAATATTTCAGTAAGTTATATTATGTTTCAGGATGCTCATAAAAGGTCAATGTTTTTTTCTAAATAAAAAGTTGCAATTCTAAAGATCTGTTTTCATTTCCATTAAAGTCTGCTTCACGTGCTATTTAATATCATCCGACCTGCTATACTGCAGTTATCAATCGGTTCTTAGCCAACTGTGTAACAACCAGAAAGACCTCCCAGCACCATCTACTGTCCATGAGAGTCATTAACAAGGACACAGCTAGTTCAAGTGATGAAGCAGTTACATAGACATGATTTTGTTCATCTCAAGGGCGTATGTCCATTCAGACAAGGGGGAAATGACTCAGCCTTATAAATCAAATCAGCTGATTGAAATGCTCCTCTAAACAAAACAATTATTATCCAATAATTTGACATAACATATTTAGCCTGTGTTCCTTTCACATCCAATATTACAGCATATAATCCACAACAGTGATAGGGGTATATCAGCATGGGCACAGAGTCTATTGTGGGCAATGTCCGGTCACTGAGTGGCACTGGTTAGAGGCGTAGTGGATGCACACGAGTCAGAAAACAATGTACTTAATGAATCGCAACAATGGGGGAGGAAATGTGAGCAACGCAACACACTAGCGCGAGTATGAAGAAGATAACAGAAATGGTTGTTTTGCTTAACTGAGTCAAGTCTTTTTCGTCTCTCCATTGTCACTTTTCATTGTAGATTGGTAGGAGACAAGGAGAGAGGCTGACATCAAAGTATTAAAATGCTGTCTGTTCAATATAATATAATCGGGGGAGGAAATGCAATTGGGAAAAGGAGAGAGAAGACACCCTTTTATGGCAATCATTCATGGTGTGATATGAGCAAGGGTATGGGTTTTGATGCCTGGCCATGCCAGGAGAGAGCTGGGATCACACAAGAGGTTATCTAACCTTGAGTGGGGAGATATGGGAGTGGGACACATAGCCGTGCACATTCTCAATCTCCGACAGATTCTTCTCAGACACGTGCACCAGTTCTGGGGCGCGCACCTCATTGGTCAGCCGGGGGAAGCCATGGTCCTGGGGCGGGGAGTCCTCATCTTGGTAGCGGTACTGCTGTAGTCAGGAGAAAAGAAAAGGGACAGAAAGAGAAGGTGGGAAAACAAAGAAAGATGGAAATAGGGACATTGGGCATACAAACAAGACAGAAGTAATAGATTAGGACAAGAAAAGGACACACAATTATAGTGTATTTATATATTTATATTATAGTGTAATTATAGTGTAATTATAGTGCTACCAAGTAAACCTGCAATATTAGTGAAAATAATGTTTTTAAGTACTAAGAACATGAACGATTTTGTGACAAAATTGGACGATTATGACAATGATGATAGACCTGATGGCCTGTTTGTCTTGTGGAAAAGCAGTTGAATGAGAGATGGATCTACACACCATGGAATTGAAAGGCAGCATGAAAGCAGAGTGAACTGTGCATGTTGCAGTCTTGGTTAGTGTGCTATAAACCAACCCCACAAGCCCAAGAAAGCAACTTCTTGGGAAAGGGAGTTCCACTTCCCTTTATGTTACAGTGCAGTCCTCAGAACAAATACAGCCAGTTGAATCAACCACGGCCAAATGGTCTAAGGTTTTAGTCGAAGGGAGAAGGCGCAACTGATGAATTACGAACCAAAAGTAAAAAAATTAATGGACAGTACTTTACTCCATAATGAGCTTAAAATTGCAGACATGTCGACAGCCATTAAATGCAATGAAACCTATGCAAGCAGTCAAATCTACAGAAGCAGTGAATGTCACTCAGCAAAACCAGGGAGTGGGATGGAAAAGCAGTGTACATGTGGGCACTACCCTTCCCCAAGTACAAAGAGCACAGGCAGAAAAGGGATGGAGTATGAAGTGCTCTATACGAAGTGGCGCAACCACCTTCCCCGTCTCACCCAGGGAGCGCTCATCAAGGCAGGGTTCATGCATGGCGGAGGCTGGCCACAGTGTGGAGACCCTTGCACCGCTGCTGGCCTATTCTGTAGACAAAAGTAGTTCCACACGTGACCATCAGGGGGAGATAAAGGGCAAAGTAAGGAAAATAACAATCCTGAGAAGAAGAATTCTTGTTTGTGGCATGGATCCTGGACAAACATGTAATACATTAATTCGAAGACATAATCTGAACACTTGAGTGAACTGATTGAGATAAAACACCACAGGATCCAAGGTAATGTGACCAGCAAGAGCTTGGTGTGAACCTCACGAGAACAAGCATAATATGTAGATCAAGCAAACAAGCACCAAGCCTCACACACAACCGTACAATATACATTTGGAGACAAAGATAAGAAATTAGGTAAGCCAACTAGAAAGAGTGGATATAAAGATGGCCAGGCATTATTCAGCTAGCAGCACTAAAAGACAGGCAGTATAGACTATTCAGCTGCATCACTGAGATGTGTCCCAATTGCAATGCATTGTTGTCCACAGTGCTTTCTTATAATACCTCATTTCTTAAAAATGTTTTGTGGCAATCTGCCAACCGTACAACTAGAGGCACAACTGAAACAAACTATTCTGATCCATAATCATCATTCATCGTATTCAAAAATAAACTATAATCATCATGCATGGTGTCTAAACGTACTCAGGTCAAAATGAAAGCAGACCCGTGAACTTACATGAAAACCATTTCACAGTAAGAAATCTAAACTCTTGGTAATTACATTTATTAACATACTCAACTCTAAAATGCTACAAGATACGTTTTACGGTTAAAATCATGCTGTTGATCGTTTTGTAATGAATTATATTTTATATTTTGTAAAATGACCATCGTATTTTATTAACGTAAATAGAAATCTGTTAGGTCAGATCTGGTTCAATCAGATGTCATATCAAACAGGCGACCTAAAGTATTTTTCTATGAAACACTTTCCATTTTTTATCCATTCAACATTGTGTATGAATGGATGGATGGTCTATGAAAAGGAGACATTACGTGGTGTTCTGGGTGCTAATAAAGCAGGTGTCTGTGTCTCTTGTGAGACTGGCTGCTATTTTTAGGCTGCTATTATAGCTTACTTGGCAGAGTTCTATTGAAGCAGAGGAATTTTTATCCTCACTGCACATTGTAATTACAAAGGACTATCCATACAGAACAATTCAGCAGACTTCAGCTGTAACACAATATTCCTTCATAGCTAACCTCCAGGTGGTAAAGTGGGCCACATATTACGCCACAAATGCACGTGGATTCTATAAAAAAATATGGACTACTGCTATTCTAAAAATTGAATCAAATCCTTTATGTTTTTCAAACTGACCTCTCAATAGTTTGCCCACAAATGAAGGGTTTGAACTATCTAGGCTTTTCCATTAGACTTCTGTTAGGCCTCAGCATAACGAACAAGGAACCAAAACAAACGACATGGTGAATTCTGATCCAAACATAAGTTGTTTAGACATACTTTAAAAACTTGAAACACAATATGTGTTTAAAACAATCAGCCAGTATCCTAAAGTAAATTATACATTTTACAAATCTAGATGTAGAACAGTTGGAGTTAACAATAATACATGTTTTACTATTGCTATCCCTATAGCATACAAGCCAGAGTATTGATCAGACTTAAGAGTTGAAGTTACCAAGTCATATGTTTAATCTTAAATCGTATATCCTAATTACAGGCACCGTAGGAGGGGAGGGTTTTAGCTGTATGAATCATGGGTGAAAGATGCTCACGACACAAATGTGTTGACAAAGTTGGCCTCCTGATATCAATTATTCCATCGTCGTGGAAATGTGGGCGTGCATTCTTTGTTTTACCATGGCTGACCTTATGAAAACACAATTACACAGAAAATTTGTATTATATTACAAAAAGCTGTCCAGATCTCCCCAAAAAAATTTGAAGGCAAACATTTTCACCATAATTGCATGATTCATTATCTTATATGGCCATACCATATTTTTAAAAGGGCTATATATCACACTTTCTCTTCCTTAGAATTTGTACGGAAAAACCTTTTACAATTTTATTATATTTATTATAACAGGAACATAGTAAGCATTTCCATAGTTCCACTTTATCTAGAAAATCCAGTAAACATCTGGAATTCCCAAAGCAAAGAATATGACTTTGTATGCACTTTGGTAATTACAATTAGTAGGTTTGACATGTTTGAGCCGCTCTGGACTTGTATACACATTCAGTGGACCTCTACAGAAAATATAAATGTATTAAAAATGTTGAGATCTAAAGCTGAGGTAGGCTTTTCTATCTACAAACATTTTTGTCCATACACACACAGCTATTGCTATTACACTCACCGAGCACTTTAGGAACACCAATATACCTTCTCATTCATGCCATTATCTAATCAGCCAATCATGTGATAGCAACACAATGCATAAAATCCTGCAGATATGGGTCAGCAGCTTTAAGTAATGTTCACATTAACCATCAGAACGAAAAAAAAAAAAAAAAAAAACTGCTGACCTCCTGGGATTTCCCGCGCAACAGTCTCTGAAGTTTACTCAGAATGGTACAGTAAAGAAAAAAAAACTCCAGTGAGTGGCAGTTCTATGAATGGAGACGCCTTGTTGATGAGAGAGGTCAACAGAGAATGGCCACACTGGTTCCAGCTGACAGATAGGCCACGGTAACTCAGAAAATCACTCTGTACAATTGATGTGAGCAGAAAAGCATCGCAGAATGCACAATGTGTTGAACCTTGAGGCGGATGGGCTTACAACAGCAGAAGGCCACGTTGGGTTTGACTTCTGTCAGCCAAGAACAGAAAGCTGAAGCTTACCAAAACTAGACAGTTGAAGACTGGAAACACGTAGCCTAGTCTGATGAATCTAGATTTCTGCTGAGGCACACAGACGGAATGGGTCAGAATTTGGCGCCAACAGCATTAACCCATGGACTCAACCTGCCTTGTGTCAACAGTCCAAGCAGTGGAGGTTGTGCAATAGTCTGGGGAATGTTTTCTTGGGACACTTTTAATTAATACCAATCAATCATCGCTTGAATGCCACAGCCTATTTGAGTATTGTTGCTGTCCGTGTGCATCCCTTCATGGCCACAATTTATCCATCTTCCAATGGCTACTTCAGGCATGATAATGCACCATGTCACAAAGCAAATGTCGTCTCAAACTGGTCTCATGAACAAGCCAATAAGTTCAGTGTTGTTCAGTGGCCTTCCCAGTCACTGGAGCTGAATCTAACAGAACACCTTGGGATGTGGTAGAACGGGAGATACACAGCTTGAAAGTGGACCTAAGAATTCAGGAGGAATTGCGTGATGATGACCAGAATCTCAAAGGAATGTTTACAACATCTTGAGGAATCAATTAATTAACATCAACAACATGGTTGAAAATTGCACTTTCAGTAACTATCTAGAAATTGTGTGTGGTCCCAGTTCAAAAGTTTGGGTTGATGAGCACACAAAATTTAACGCTAAGAGCCATATCCAAGGCCAATCCAAAGTTGAACTCTTGCAGTTACTGAAAGTGCAATTTTCTTCAAGATCTCAGCTACATCCGACATGAACAGCTTTTGTACTTATTTCTCTGCCAGGGAGCAATTACAGATCAAATTTGTACAGTACAAATTGTCATTAGGCCATAAGCATGCACATTTTACTATTCATACATCACTACACAACATTGAGTCCAGAAATTACATAGATACTTCTCTTTTAAATCTGACACATGAATTCATGTATTTTTAGAATATCTAGCCATGCCTACGGGGATACTGAATCATTTTCTCTATTTATTTTGTAATTAGAGCTCGTACATCATTGCAGATAAACTCAAAACAAAAACAGGCCCCACATTAAACTATTAGAGATAAAAATCTACAGTGGTTTCATCATCTTAAATGCTATTAGAAAGAGTAATATGTAAACAGGCCTGGTTTGAGCTTGCCCTGTAGTGAGATTCCTGCCATGGCACTGAGGCATGAGGCCCATGTGAGCCTAGACGCACTAGGTCCAGCCCACTGACATTTACTTTAACCATGAGTGACTAGGGCTGTGGGGGTGAGGGTGGAGGGAGAGAGAGAGAGAGAGAGAGAGAGAGAGAGAGAGAGAGAGAGAGAGAGAGAGAGAGAGAGAGAGAGAGAGAGAGAGAGAGAGAGATGTAAAGAGGGGCATCTGACAGCTGTTTGAAGTGTGCAGAAATGTCCTTTTGCATAGTAAATGCAAATGTATCTTGTGAATTTTCAAGTGAAAACTTTTAAGGGACTTTTCTTACTTAGAGAGATGCACATTTCTTTTTAAAAGACACATAATGCAAGTTTTAAGTTAGCACGAGAACTGAAATGAGTGACTTCATGAACTAACCTAAAAATGCAATAATAAGATACAGGAAACATAACATTTTGAACATAAGAAAATTAACGTTGGCCTAGAGAGACTGCCATTTCAGCTCTTTTTGTCATGTTAAAATGCGCAGCATATCAATGCATCGGAGAGTAAACGTATGCAAGCCTTTGTTGAAGAAATATTTGCCAGGGCAACTCTTTCAGTTCAAGTTGCTTATTGGGCTTACAGTATAAGCAACTAGGATTCTATCTGAGTAAACTGCATCCAAACTGCTCAATGTAATCCATCAAGACGTCATTAAAGACATCTAATTTTAAAAGCAGAAACAAGCTACTTTGTCATCCATTCTTTCTGAATGAATAAAGTTATACTGGTATAGATCATAAACCGAACAGGTCAGCACTCACAGAAAAATTATATAAAAAAAGGGAGATAGAAATCTTAATACAAGTATGGAGCTCTCCTATTTTAAGTGTAAGAAGTGAGGCTTTCAGAACGTCTTAGGCCCCTATAAGGCCCCAAGGGTTCAAGTAGATGCCTTTGAGAATCAGCATAATAGGCTAAATTCACAGCGTGAAGACACAGCGTATCCCATCCCTATCTGCCACACTCTCACTGGTGAGATTTCACGCACAATGATGCTGGCCTCATGAGCTTTGCTAGGGCTAACTGCTCACGTGTGGGCATGCTGTGCTATGATGAGATAGTCCCTCATTCTCTGCGCTCCATGTTCCCACAACAGCCACGCTGGCAAAGACGAGATGAGACGAGAATGCGGTGTGGCATGGCCGAGGGCCGATTCAAGGCCTCTGTGCAGAATAGTGTGGAATCTCCTTGCGGTTGTGTGCACTGACCCCCTTTTTCTGTGGCTTTATATACCCTCTACTCATCGCTCCGCTACAGTCTTAACTCCTGGTCTCCAAGACAGTAGGAGCGCTGAGCTAGCTGTAAGAGAATGTGAGCACCTGCCCTCTCTCTTTCGCAGCTCTGAAGTCCTATTCTTGCATTTCTGCTGTCCTCCCGATCATCTCTCATCTACAGTGTTTTCTTTTTTTGGTGAACATCATATTTATTTTTTGTACAGCACCTGGCAATTTTATGTTTCCAAAAGAATTCCATAAGCCAGTAAACTTTTTGTGTACTTTGAAGATATGGTAGTAAATAATTAGGCCTATAATATATTTTGCATTGCCTTATTTTCTAAACACAGAGTTGTTACATCAACATTGCTGTTCATTATTAAGTGAAGTGGTTCAAACTTGCCAATTGTGTGACCCTATATTACATCAACAATGGGTTTGTCTTTTCCTCAGTGCCAACTTTTATCACTCTGCATTGCAATGTACAGTTATTAATCATGTCAATATGTAGAAAAAAAGACCAAGAGGAACTTCAAAAATAGATAGTAAGGTAAAGGCTCTGCCTTTTCCTACAAACATGAATCACTTTCTATAGAATCTGAATCACCTTATTACTGTGAACCACAATTGACAGAGCAACACACATCTTAAGAGTGATGTGCTCCAGGCGCAGTTAGGCACATAGAGAGAAGACCGAAGACAAAAACAGTGATTAAAACCACAGCAAAGCAGAGCGTTCAACACGTGTTCTAAAAGAAGGGACATTTTACTTGCATCACGGTGCGTTGGAGAGGAGTAACATTGACCTTTCTGTTAAGCTTAATGAGAAGCGACAGTAAGAGGATGCAGAGATGGCACACTAGTTCTGCATATGCCAGAGATCTGCCCTCATTAAGCCCCCGCTTGCATTAATACAGCTTTATGGATTGGATTGTTGTATGAGTAATCCACAATATTCACTGCACCACATAAGAAAAACGTGCTAAATTCAGCGGCACAAAAAAGCTCTTATCTAATAAGACAGACAATAATTTTCAGATCCGCCCAAAAAAAATTACATGATAAAAAATGTGCATCAAGCTCTAAACCTACACATTAGATTGAAAGTTAATTGCTTTGAATAAATAGATTAATTTGTAAAAAAAAATAAAAAAAATAAACTGGTCAGCATCCTACCTTGCATCCGAACATCAACGACAAAGTGTTGTTGGTGCAGGCAACTTTGCAGTGGCACAGCATAGGGGTACACTCAGGGTTTTTGACTATGGGAGACATTCTTATCCAGAAACCCTAGCACACCAAGCTCCAAGGCAGAGGGGATTAGCAAGAAAAAGGAAAAGGAGGAAAGAGGGAGCACTCTTCCAGAGAGACAGAGAAAGAGGGAGAGGATTTACTTCTGACACACACTCTTGCTTACTCTCTCTCTCTCTCTCTCTCGACAATGACACGCTCACTGCTTTCCTCTCTCTACACACTCCTACTATGTTATTACTATACCTCCCACTAATGACATCCTTTTTACATAATTTAGAGGAGAGATAGATCACAATGTTCTATTGAGAGGCAACCACTAAAATGTACTTGCGGTACCCCATAACTAGAGAACAAAGTGCCAGGACATGAAGGTGGGACGCAGCTCACACACACCTTACCTAGCGGGGTGTGTGAGAGCAAAAATGCTGATGTAAGGAAGGACACCCGGTGGACACCTGGTGGAAAACATCTTTGAGTATCACAGTTTGGACATTTTGCTCGTGGACACATGCTCCAGATTTGACCCAACCTCACACCTTGAGGGTTCAGTGCTGCAGAGCAGAATTGAGGCTTGCTCAAACTAGCAACTGATTTTTTGAAATGGATACTCCATCGTAAATGCACACATTATATAACAATACAACGGATGTTAAGCCAAACCGAGCATAAACCCTTTCCATTTTCACAAACCAAACACGCTACGGAGACTATAAAGAGTGCTTCGGAGGTTGGCACAGTGTGGTTGTGGTGCTGTTTGCTGTGCAGTAGAGCGAGAGGAGGCATTACTCCACTTCTAATGAAGCCTGCGGGTGAGGCACTCCAGAGAGTATACTGTCTGACTGGCAGTAGACAGCTGTACTGATATATGGGTGGCATGCATCAGGAGACACATCAAGTCTCATACATGGGCAGCAAACAAACATCAAGTACGTTAGTAAACCCTGAACACGCAAAGCAACACACACACACACACACACACACACACTTGAATGCACTGTTTTCTTGGAGGTCCCCTGACTTCTCTCTCCTCGCTGTGCCGTCCTCATCTCACAAAGGTAATTATGCATCCAATTTCACAAATTCTAAGCTTGCATCTTTATATTTGTGTTGGCATCTCCTAACAATTGAGAGGCTAACACCAGGAAGGAAACTACAATTGATCAGGATAGCTCTTAAATAGCTGCAAAAATAATAACTTTGATTTACATTTTATGCCATCAGTTAATATAATTAGTTTGATATCATCCTCCTTGATTGAAAAGCTGTACTGTCAAATAAACCCTTAGATGGCGCTGTAATGCAGATCTTAGTCCTAGAGTTCAAGTGTGGAAAAATATTTCTTTAAGTATAACTCAAGATGGCATTAAGGTATGTTTCCTAAATACATGTTGGTCATAAGAAACATCAATAAAGCCTAGCAGCCACAGACCACAGTGGAATCGGGTCCAGTCATGGGCAATACAGGCATCATGTCACATAAAGCGTCACCAAACTGCTAAGAAAACGCAAGGAGCATCATTGACTTAGAGAATTGACCCTTGGTACTTAAAATGAAGATGTCACCCACTAAATGTCACACGCTTTGACATTTTGTTGGATCAATGTACAGCCTGCACCCTATAAAAATCAATTAGTAGTAACTCTTTGGAAGCTACCAGCTTCTGGGGATTCTTGGATCCAATGTATCACCTTCAGTATGAAGAAGCATCCAGTTAACAGTTAAAAGACAGTTCTAAAAGGAGTATATCTCTCAACACGCACAAAAACAAATTAACAGATCAAATACGTAAAATTTGATGTAACAGACCACATCTAGTAATTCATAGAATAAAAAAGGAAAACGGTGAATAAGCTGCCGTACATTTGCTTGCAAGCTCCTGTTAACTTGCAAGCTAACGCTAACTACGGAGTAATTGTCATCTATCCTCATTAATTAAATAAGTAGCTATGATAACAAACTGACAGTTACTGGCAACCAAAAAATGGGTTTGGCTTAGAGTTGTGCTAAGCACAGATCTGATTAATGGGAGGGGACTTGAATTTGGTTGGCATTTATGCCCCCTAATGGCCATGTATTACATACATAACCTTTACATTTCAAAGCAAACTATTTTAATGACAATGATAATTTATGTTATCTCAGTGGCTTTTAAGATTATTTACAGATTTTACTAAAATTATGAACTGTGTTTTGAAGGCTCAATTCTTATTGGCTGGAGGGGCGGTTGCATTTCCTTTTCATCCAATGCCAAGCATGTCACATGTAATAATGTTTTGCATGTGACAAAAGCATCCAAATGATACATTTGCCAAGTTGTTAAATACCGCTCCTGTCACAAATTGGCAGCAACACCTCACCCAATCTTATATCAAATCAATATTAAGGAAAAGCTAAATTTCTTATCGTTTTTGCATAAGAGCATATAGCTGACCAGTAAAGCTGGTAAAGGAATACAATTTTAAAACTTTAATTTTACTAATATTTTATAAAATATTTTTTTATATCGCTTTGCTCACATTGACATTGCCACAGTTCTGTCCTGAACAAAGAATAATATTCCATATCATATTATTAAACATGCAAATGTATTAAAATGTTGAAATCCCCCAATTTTACTTTATTATTATTATTATTATTATTATTATTATTATTATTATTATTATTAATAATAATAATAATAATAATAATAATAATAACAACAATAACAATAATAATATAAATAACCGGTTACACGATTGGCTACTTAGCAGACAATTCAAAATAAATAATCGAAATAATCTCATAGCGTAATTTGAAAGGACCAACTAGAAAAGCTGTCTTACATTGTTGGGGTAAATTTCTCTGCTAACTAATGCATGCTTATTCTGTGGATTTTTGCTGAAGGTAGACATTTTAATATTTACTGCTGATGCTGCAAGAAAGAAGTTTGTCAAACTGGAGGGGACTTGCGGGTCAGCAAGGAGATACTGTGCAAGCTCAGGTTTGGATGTTAAATTAGCTATGAGCTAAATTAAACTTCACTTTGGGTTTTGTAATATAAACAACATTTGTATAACATTTTACTGGAATGGCAAAAAGATAACTACGGTGTTTACAGTTATGGCCCTATGGAGAGGGGAAGAGTGAAGAGCAGTCCTAAACTTGACAGGACTCCAAATCACTGTATGCTATTGGAACGACAACATTCAAATTAGACTCCAAGTTGGAATTTTCCAATACATGTCATGCCTGATTGATTTGGTGAAATTCAAATGAGAAATAGACTGGTCATTTGAGCAAAAAACAAAACAAGCATATGGCACTGCATATGGCACTATAGTTCAAGCAGTAGTGTAGTGTCTACTGCACCTACAGCTAGAGTTGTTGAAACCCTGGTTAATCATTTCTGACATTTTTTGTTTAACACCTTCTAAAACCTATCAATATGATTGGGTCTTGAATGTGTTAAACTGATAAAATACTTCAAGATTACTGCTTAGATAAAAGCCACTGATGCCATTGACATACTATTTTGGGGGGAAAGGCTGAGTCCCCAAGACAGGTTCCTAGACGATGCTTCACGCCCCAAAACGCAATTCGGCAACTTCCTTCTGGCTTTGACCGAATTACAAAAATGCAATGTTTTCGTCACATGTTCAAGCTGAGTATACTGACAATATAAGCAAATCTTTGTAACAAAGTAGTATACAAGATTTTGGTTTAAATCAGGTGTATGTAGTTTCTGGTTTTGGGAACCCCTACCATTTGCTTAGTGTAATCATTTTACCTAACCGTCAAAAAGAAGACATGCAGAACGCTCATGGTCACCGCATGTCGCTAGTGTAAAATAAATCTCTATCGCTAGCACGATCAATGACTATACTCCAAGTATGATATTCTCTTCCTGATTTAGTGACGCACTTCCTTGTGCCATAAAGCAACTCGTCACAGTTTCGCGGGAGATTGTAACCGATGGTTGACAAAATTTGTGTTAAATATTGAGACTTCAAGAGGACTGATTTGAACGGCGATTTTTTCATTCTCCCATTGACATTACAATGTGCAAACTGTAGAAAGGTATTGATAATCCGTTAACACAAAAAAGTTGCATTTAGCCGCTTTAAGTTGTCGGTATTCAGTATGTACTCATTGAGTTTGTAGCAGATAGTATTTAAGTAGGCGATTTTGAACACAGCCAAGGTCTCAATGAGATTTTAAAGAGAGACGTAAACTTAATACATTTTAAAAACAATCATATAACATTGCTAGTATAAACCCATGACGTGTCAATCCGATTGCTAATTTTCTTTGAAAAACTGAACTCTTACAAAAACATGATGGTGCCTATTGTTGAGTTTGCAGGACTCTGAATAAAGATGACTCAGGCAGTACTTGGTAATAGTATGAGCATTGATTTAATTGAGTATTATATCAGGCCAAAGTATAGAGGTAGATACAATATGGGTCATGTCTGTCATTGTCGTAGGTCTCATTTAATCTTTATCTCAGTTTCACTTTGAAGGTTCCTTATAAAATATGAGCAGCATCACTCCCTTTATCTGCATAACAAAAGTAGAACCCGACACACAATTCTGCAGACAATGTACCATAAAGTGCTCTGGTCTGCATAGTGACAGAACCAGGAAGGGTTGTACTGTTGGCCACTGGCTGCTGGAATGACTTGTCCTCTAATGACAGTGTCTTTTTGATTTAACATCTCTCTACGTCTCGTGCTCAGCAGGGTCAAAGGCCATGTGGCTCGGTGTAGGGAAGTGCTTATTGCACATTTTGTTCTTAAGCGAGAAATCCTCCATCAATTTTTAAGCGGTACCCGCAGAGATGTCAATAAAATGATCAGCACTCCTTGCCACCCAAGATGGATGGTCGGCGAGGTGGTATCTATTTATCTGTGGTCAGTGGTCAGTTACAGTAAATGAATGTGCAGCAAACCTTTTCCTTTTCTTGTGAGGTATAATCAGTAGCCTATACAATTCATAGAACATATGGAATACATGAACTTTAACGTTCATTTACATCGTCTGTTATGCTTCTGGCATCATAGCATTTTGGAAATGTTGAAGAAAACGTTTATAAGAGATAATGTAGTGGCTGTAATCTCATAATATTTGTAGTGTCAATTTTAAAGTTATTACCAGGTTTAATGTAATAGCTATGAAGATAGGAGGCTGGTCAAGTCTAAGTGAAGACAAATGCCACATAGCAGATTGGAGGATATCCCCTATTTATTGAATGCATTTCCCTAACTCCTCCTGGGAACTGACTTGCCCCACCTTGATTCTCTCTCTCTCGCTCTCCCTATACTACATCTGCCCCCTCTCCTGGCCCAAAAAATGAGACAGCTTTCCTCTGAACAATGCCTGCATTCTGAGGAGATAAAGAGTGAGTTGAAGAGGGAGGAGAGAGAGAGTGAGAGAGTGACTGAATGGGGCTACTAAGGCCACTTTGTTGGACTGATGAGAATGGCCTGGGACAAAACACAAGCAAGATAATAGGCACCACTAAGTTACACATTTTTTGAAATTTGTAGGCAGAGGAAAGAAGTTCTTTTCACTTTCCATAGTAAAACAAGATTAAGGGGGAAAAGTATTTTATAGGTGGGAAATGATGGCACATATTTTAGTCAAACCAAGCAAAATGCTGCACTGCTGGTGAGAGCTTAACCAGCCCCCTATCAACTACCTCTTCTATTCACACAAGCACACACATATTTGCAGTGTGTGTGTGTGTGTGTGTGTGTGTGTGTGTGTGTGTGTGTGTATGTATGTGTGTGCTAAAGTGCAGAAAGAGGGTGTTCCTTAAATCACAGCAGCACGTAGACTGCATCATGCGAAAACACAAACACACATACACACACTACTGCGAACAAGAGATTTAGGAATGTACCAGGGAAGAAACGGAAAGGATGTAAAGAAAAATGAAGAAGTTGATATGTAGACTTTACTGCAGCTGTTTTTAGCATAGTTCAGACTGCGCATAGCTCCAGCTTGCAGAGTTAAATGGTAGCGCAAAAACTATTTTTCCCAAACACTGAAGCTGCAATTTGCAAAAAATATTTTAAAACATTCATCCATTCAACATCTAATTCAGCTTTAAACTCTGAACAGTCCTAATTTCTATTCAATATGTTCTTACCTCCGTGCTCTTTTCCTTCTCCTCCTGCATGTCTATGTGCAGTGTGTGTGTGTGTGTGTGTGTGTGTGTGAATATGTAATAATAATATGTGTGTGCAACTGGGCGTATGTGTCTGTCTGTCTCTGCGCGTATGAAGCTCAGTAAGGATTCACTCTGATGTAGCCTGGCTTAAAGTAGCTTCTTTCAAACTACTGCCTGCTCTCTGGCAGCCTTCAGACTGGCTGCTCATTGTGCCGGTGTGTGAGGGTGTGTTGTGTGCCAGCATTGCTGGAAATGTGGGACAGCAATGAATTGCTTCCCCATCAATGCACTCTGCGGCAAAAAGAGTTCCCCCCACCCCACCCCATTGTAGGGAGCCTAGCCAAGACGGAACCTTAAGTGGAAAAGGCTACGCGGCAGCACGGGCGCATAATGCAGTGACAACACACCAGACAGTGAGCAAAAAGAAGCATTATCCATGAGGCTGGAGAAGATCATTTAGACATAGAAAAAGATGTGAACAGTTGGTGATTCAAAAAAGATACAAGATTATAAGATAAAATGAAACGCTTGCAAAGATAGGAAATTGGGAAGTCAGGTGTAAGTGATTAACTATTTATCCATTGTCATCATTCGGACAACTTTGTCTCATTCTGGTTAATACCCAAGTCAATAACAAGATAGAGACACATTATTAGAAGTTTGGCTATCAAACAAATTATATATAAAAACAGTTACCTGGTGAAAAAACATTGTTTGTGTGACAGGGGGAAATCCTTTCTGCAAAGAACATTTAATTTTGTAATTTAAACAAGCAATAGGCTAGACTGAAGTGTTAAATTAATGTGATTAAGTGAATCGTTCAAGAGCGACATTGTCCTCTCCTGCTATAAGCATTTCTGTTATCACCTGGACCCCTTGGTTGCATCCAACAGTGTTACTTTAGCGTAACCACCATGTTTCTGCATTCAAAAAGGAGTGCCGGTTTATGTCGCTCGTCTTTGTGCCGGCAACAGGGTAGGGATCAGTTATTTATTACCTATATCCTTTAAAGGACACTATGCTATTACAGCCACTATAATATAAGGACTACATAAGTCAAACTGTGCTATGGCCCAAACAACTGAAATGCAGGCAGGAAAAATTTATTGTAGCTAAGACCAGGCATACTATGTTTGTACTGAACCTTCAGTCACAGGGAGTTAACACTTAGCAACAGTTGCTATGCACTAGAGTACTCTTATTTGTTGGCCAGCCAACTGTGTGGGAAGACCACCATTTAATAAACAGTTTGGAACTAGTCCTAAAACAGGTCGTGCTAAACAGTATATAATTTTATAGTTTGGGAAATGGAAGACGCTCTTAAAAGCTCCTATTTCTACTAGTAATCAGGTTGGGGAGCAAAACATTATGTGTGCTTTGGTGGTTACTTGAGATTAAATTAAGTGACACCGTAGCAGAGCTAGTTCAGGGGGGGCAACTCAGATATCAGCTATTCTCTGTGTCACCATCAATCATTCACATTTCCTAATTAGCATAAGCTGGTCATTGTAAACCACAGTTTACTCACAACATGCCTCCACTGCTCATTGCTGTTGCACACTACTATAATTGCTCATGCTGCTGCACACCCCCCTGCAACCCAGCCTCCAGCTACTTGGGGTATATTGTTTAGTATCTGTCAGGGGTAATCTGAAGATATCCGCTCCCTACCCATGTTGGTTCATTCAGTGTTTGAAATGGGGCCTTGGGTGGGAGAAATTAATTCAGAGCAGCAGACTCTACAAACTACAAATGTATTACCATTTTAAGAACAATCCACTGTTAAACATATTCAAAAGTTGTCCTGATTGAACTGAAATAAGACAAATAAGCCATTTAAGCTCTTTATACATTCCAGTTCAAGTCTGTACCAAGCCTGTATTCAGCTTGGCCAAAGAAAATGCTAAGTTCACGAAAACCAGGGGGACACCATTCACCACATCAATTGTAGCTTGTTTGGTTTAAATCAAGAATACGTGTATGGACGAGTATGGAAACAGATCTTAAGAGACAGCTGTGTGCAATTTTGCTTTCAATGCAGTAATAATAAAAGTGTAAACATACCAAGTATCCAGAGAATTGAACAGCCTAATAATGTAATACAGCCTTTGGGAATTGTATTTCAATAGAACAGAAGTAAACGGCCAATGTTGTGGACATACCCTTCTTAAAAAATAATAAATCCATCTTGCAAAGTTTTGGTATGTATTTGTATTCATGTTTTCGAGGAGAAAACACAATATTATGCTGGTGGGACAAATAGACGTGTGTTCAATGCTTTGGTAGGGGGCAAGACAATCAGATAGGAGCATTGCCCTTAAATCTTTCTTTTTTTTATTTATTTGGGCTGCAATTAAAGCTCTAGAGGCAGTGGGCGGACTGCATGGCAGAATAAATTGTCTCCTAATGTCAATGCAGAGACTGATAAGAGAAACTGGGATGTAGTACTAAGGGTGTCTTCTGCCAATTAGTGGAGAGCGCATGGCATGATCACTACACTTTCTGATGCATAGTTATTTATTAAGGCAGTAATAAATAGTGAATCCAAAAATAGGTGCCACAAACTAATGTTTAAAATGGGATTATATGTGTAAAACATGATTGTAAATGACTGAACTAACGACAATCGCAATGCAGACTTAAAGCCTTAATATGGCTTGGAATCTATTTACCTGGGATAACGAGACAGAAAATTTGTGATTTGTCTAAAGTTTGATTTCTTTGCCTTCATCTATCTGGGCTCTGTGTGTCTATGATATATCTGCCTTCCTACTATAGTGCATTGATTTACATAAAATAAAAGATAACAAAACATTTAGTCACCCTGTCAGTTTTTTTAAAAGAACACACAGTTTCCATTGAACATACTGCAAGTTGTACATAAATCAAATGGCCTACTTCGTTCAGTTTGCTGTGTTACAAAGTTAATATGAATACATTACACAGACAATAAAGTAGCATTCCTTTTTAATCTATTCCAATGATCAAGATTCAATGCCAAAAGATTGAACAAAAAAGATAATTAATCAATAGACATTGACAAATAAACATAAGTGGAAAAAAATAAGATACAGAGGAGCAAAAAGCTTTGCTCAAATTAGACCCACCGAACTAAACAAGTGCTGATAAAGCCATTTTCTGGCAACAGCAAAATACGATGCACATGAAAGAAAAAAACACAGATTTACTAAAGCTATGAAAAGGGATCAGCCTTTTTCTAATTATCAAAATGTGTGTTATACTCTGACATTTTAACCATCTAACCCCATTTCTAATCCTTTTTTTTTAATCTCACCACAATGTTTCCTTATACTAATAAAAGACTAACCGTTACACACTTTGGAGAGAGATGTCTGGTCAGTGAAAAACAAAAAAAACACCTATGTGTGCTACAGCAGACCGTTATGCCAAACCCCTCCTCCTCGTTGCCTTTTAATTCCTCCACATCACTTGTAGACACACACCCAATCATCACCACTGTCACACCCCCCCCCCCCCCCCCACCCCCCCCAACACTCGGCCACAGGCAGAAGCAAGAAAGTCCCTTACCTTAACGTTTGATCTCAGTGCACAGTAGCATGCAAAAAACATGGCAGTGCACTGGTAGCATAAGGACTCTTTAGTAGCCTGCTGAGTTTATAAAGGATAACAAATGACACCCAAAGCACCAGATACGCGATGGCAGCATTCTTGCGAGAATCCTCTGACTTTCACCTTGTGTGCTAAGATTGTGACTTCCGTACAGGCACAGAGAAAGAATAGAAAGGCAAAGCTACATCTCAGCTGACAGGCAAGCAGCAGGGATTCAGCTGTTGAGAGGGGGAGAGAGCGAGAAAGTGTGTATCATAGGATTATGTGTGTGTCGTTTGTGCGTTATAACCGTTATCATTTCTAAGAAGCGACTAGGAGAGGGAAGGCAATAGGGTAGTGTGGTGACAGAAAGTAATCACCTAATGTACAGAACATTGACAAACCTCGGGGAAAAAAGGTGGAAAGAAAAATGTGCTTAATATGGTGTTGCATGCATGGGTTTTAAGCTTGCATTTATGGCTGTATTTGTGGGAGGGGGCTCTCCTTAAACACACCGACACACAAGTTGTTATATAACAGGATGCCTTTTCCAAACCAATCTGCAGAAACGAGGAAGAAGCCTCCCAGAGAGGCACACCACAAAAAAAGGTTTGGCCCAATGAGCTTCTTGACTAGCTACATGATATTTGTGTCACTATGGCTACAACAGCATAAGGGAATTTAGTTAATTATAACTGTACCAACCATTTCTATTTTTAAATCTAGATGGATTTTCATCTGGGGTCAACTCAACATAGGTATACAGCTCAACAACATTTGTCTTTTGACCAACTGCAAAGTGTTTGTTTAAGACACTGATTATAAAAGTAAGACACTCTGGCATCTCTGCCAAGATAAACAGTACCTTGGCTAATAGGCCCTGGCCAATAATTTTCAACATAATTTAAATAGCTGACCACAATCAATTACAGAAGCTGGCAATCACAGCTCCCTACAGCACTTACTATTGTAAGAGTGTGTGCATGCAGGTGAGCCATGGGCCCACTAGGTGTCTCTATCCAACCTTTAACTCCGTCATCATTTGTGTTTTGAATGACAGAACAGAAAGGCTATTCTGACAGTTTATTTGTAGACAGATTACGTGTTAAATTGTTCAAATAAGCAATTCTATATATTATCAAAGTGCAAACACAAGGCTACATAAAAAAATAACAAATTATAATAATAAAAACAAGCCTACAGCTCATATTTACGCAATCCTTGTAGATTACGTTACATCAACAAAGAAAAACTTGCATAGCAAAGACATTAAAGAAAATACAAGTTGGCACATTCCGAGAGTACCAAACTGAACTGGGAAACGAGGCAAACAAGTTGAAAATGCAGTCAAAAGAGAAATCAATATATTCACACACGAAGTCAGAAGAGAAACTGCTCATGAAGTATCCTTCCCAAATAATATTCTGTCTCAATTCTGGAGAATCATACCAAAACCTGTGTTTTTTGTGGACGCAGGATTAAGAGATGGGCGATATTGGGACAAAGGCAACAGCTCTGATTAAGTGAATCTATCTAAATCCTTCATTGTGAGAGATGGGGCAATTATGTGATAGTTTGGTTTAGAGGCCAGATATGTGATATAAACAGTTGATGATGATACGGCACTCCTCATTCAAATGCATCATTCTTTGAAAGCATACACAGACTGATGGAATGCAGGCAGACGCCAGGCAGGCTGAATGTAGTGGGAGGTATCAAAGATGCTCTATAGAATATATTTTTGGTGCCAGCCTCCCTGTTACCGTGGAAACTCGATGGGGGTTTGGCAGTTAGCTGCTTTACAGTATGGAGGAGGAAGGTCCGTCTTTCTTTTTTTTTCAGAGTGTGTGGGGATGAGACAGAGGAGGGAATGAGGAGGAGGAGGAGGAGGAGGAGGAAGTGGGAGCAGAGGCAGTGGGGAAAGGGAGTGGGCTATGAGAAGAAAAAGAGCTCTGGGGGTGGAGAAGTTTGACTGAAGATAGAACTTTGTGAAATATTGCTACAAAGCCACTATTTGCTAAATTCATAGGGCTAAAAAATATAAGAATAGGCAGCCTTTAACAGTCAGAGGTATACTCCACAACCAAGACAGATATACATATTAGCAGGTGGCAGAAAAACTTGAGAGAACATAAGCTATTCTATTACCATATCAGGGTAATAAACAAAATCTCTGTCACGTCTATCATATGGCTGTGAATGTGAAATTATTTTCAAAACATCTGATAAATCAAAACATGTTACTTCACAATAACTAGTGAAATGCAGAGATACTTTTCCTATTTAACCAAAGAGACCTGTTCTGAGTCCTTGAGTGCAGATGATGGGTACATGTAATGATGGGTGTGGGTAATGATGGGTGCAGGTGATGGTGGGTCAAGTAAAGCAAGGTAAATATTTGGCTGAAAGGGTTGGACAATTTCAGTACATTTTCATCCTGCTACACAAACCACTGACTGCCCTGGTGTGGTAAATTGTCTGACAACTTATTGTAGATTGGTGTAACTATCATTTAAATGTATGGATGTCTGCTATTCAAACCGGCTTGTCTATTAAAATGATGCAACACTGGTTGATTGAGAAACTTCACTTATTTTGATTAAAATTATCTTAATCTATGGTTTTTCAAATGTATTATATTTTTACCTCCTCTGGTCAGCTTTCAGCATTGAAACCACTCACAGAGGTTCTGGAAAGCTGCTAGCCATGCTATTAGCCTTGCATTGCCAGCTTATCGATGATGTTAAGCAACATAAAAAATTCCCACGGTATTTGGTTATTTCATAGTTCAACTACTGACAAATGTATTGGTGGGGGTGGTGGTTATGACACTGAGCAATGGTATTAATAAATAGCTGCCAAACCTTATACTGCTGAAAAACACACTGACCTTCCTTTGCCCTCTAAACCACAGGAACCTAACAAAGCTGAGTCTTGGATGAGGTGCTACAGACAACTATGGAGCCTTCTCTGTTTGATACAGGAGGACATGTATTATATGTCAATCGAGGAAACCAGAGTGTGATAAAATTCTATACTTCCCAGCTGAGTGAACGGTGTGACCAGATTTGTGCTGGCAACACTTAGAGATAGCAAAGCAAGAGCAACACAGCCAGGATACTTCAGCAAGTATAAATATATCTTATCCCAGAGGCGTCTCCCACTGAACGGATGACTCACACACGGTTGTATTCTCGCACCCCAAATATAGACACAACCAGACAACCCCCCCCCCCCCTACACACACACACACACACACACACACACACACACACACACACACACACACACACACACACACACACACACACACACACACAGGTTACCTGCAGTTTTGCTCACTTGTCAAACCTGACCATCCATTTTGATAAGGGCAAGGGAGTAAGACACTTTCTTAACCTTCTTGACTGATCCCTAATGAATGTATGTGTGTGTGTGTGTGTGTTTGAATAAGTTTCCTCATTCGTCGGTTACATCCAAAATATACTTTCAGATATCAACATTACGATCCATTTGTTGTCTGATATCTGCATTCTGAATATGGATGTCAACGTCTTTAAACATTATAACCACAGTTAATAGTTTGATATCAAAGTATCATAGCACAATATTATAATCGTAATTGTAATCTAAGCTTGATAATGTAAAGGTTAACTCCTTATTTATTTTAAAATCCGCAAAGTTCAGCAGATTACACATGTCCTACTACATTTATCCATCCATTAAAAATTTTTTTTCATGTAAAACATAAACTATTAAATAAAATGTAAAATGTTTATTTGCTGCAACAAATAGTTATCAAACTATGCCTAAAATGTTGCGGAACTTTGGTTTTGGACTGTGGTTGTCCCTATTGTAACAGGACTAGACTAGCTGATACCGTAGTCTAATGATTTTAGTTTAAACGGTTGCTTAAAGATTGCTTAAAGATATACAATACTTTTTTTATCAAGATTTGTCTATTAGTCTGATTTTAAAAATAAATTACAAAGCCCTAGAAGATACTTGCCATTTTAATGTTTTAATTCCCGAAAATGTGCAGTTCCCTCTGATATTGAGAGTTAGCTGGGGGGGGGGGGGGGAGTTGAATGGTCATGATAAAAAGCCTGATAATGATCGTTGATTGCTCTATGGAACATTTAGACCTCTTCTTATTAATTTACAAAGCTGTGGTGCCTATACCAGTGGTCAGACAGACACCTCAACAGACCAAAAGGAGCCAGAACCATGGACAGCACTGGGCTACGGAGGACCTCAGGACCTGGGACAGCTCTGGAGCCTGTCCCTGCCCCGACCCTGAAGCCACACCGATTTAGCACAGCTGGTGTCACTTGGACTGATGAGCTGGGCATGAATAAAAGGGAATGTCGTCCAGAAACTATTGGGTAACTATTGGGTTTATTTTGTCAACCTGGTAACCCTTGCCTTGGTTTGCACCTTCAGACCATCTCGTGCCTGCTTTGTAGCTTGAGTTTACATGCCAGGCATCACAAAGTATTCAAAGCTTTTAGTCTAGGAAACAAGTGAAGCAATATCTTACTAAAACATATTTTGACAATTATCATAGCATAGCATTATTTATCTCTAGGTTATTTTTTATAAACTGTGCTATTCCTTCTGGCTCAGTAAAATATACTAAAACACAGTATATATAACATCTAAATTTCACAACATAAAGGGTTAAATCATTCAGCACAGATAGGAGTCACAGAGAGCAGGTATTACATGGGAGAGGATAAAATCATACACATTTCATTGATTTTCTTAAAATCTAAATTTAAATTAGCCTTTCAAACCAGCTCATATACGCTTCTAATACGTAGCTATCATGAAATTATTTTGTTATGGTTTCTTAAATTAATTTAATACGGCCTACTAGAGCATGACAAGAACACAAAAACGTACGTACAAAACACAACATAAAAACGTGTAGAGTAGAACATTGGCACAAATGAAAGCCAATGTCACAGATAGTTACTTCACATGGAGTACATTATAGGGATTTAACAACTGGGAAAACACTACTGCATTTCAATATATCGCAGGACAAGTAAGGAGATACCATCTATAAACAGCAACAACAACCTAAAATTGGTGCAGATGTGTAGGAGTGCTTTCTCCTCTCTTTTATTCACCCTCTCACTACACTGTAGCTCACCACTCAACATTCCACACTAGAATTACATAACATGCCTGTGATATAAAAACGCCATATCATTATTGTACTCACTAAACATATTGAAAGGGGACTGAATGAAAATCAGGTAGGGAGATATTACGTTTGGACTGGCTTCTGAGAGCTAACAGAAAACAATCATTTTGTGAAACACTTGCACGTGGTTAGTGGTAAAAGAAAACACATTTAAAATGTATCATTTCATTAAAACACACCAAAACCTGGCTGCTCAGTTTTATAATCTGCTGTCTGAATAATACATGAGCATAACAATCTTTTTCTTTAAAAAATGCTTTGTAGTTATATGATACAATGACACCAGCTGACCAAATTCTGTGCTTATGATGCTAAAAGCTACTTCTAAAAAAAGTGTTTGACTGAAGGTACTGATAAAACAGAAAAACACATTTTGTCATTTTACTATTAATAGGGGTGTAATGTTTGGAAATAACACAGAAATCTTACAGCTGACAAATAAACTTCAATGAATTGTCAGGAATCAATTATGCCTTTTTTCAAATGCCCATTGGATAATCAATGTTTCAAGTCAGCCACAATCATCATCATTTGTTTTCTACCAACTTAGCAGAAAAAAGGAGGGAGGAGCAGTAACAGGCTCTTATGACTGGGAATTCCCAGTGGTTCCCCAGGCTTATTTTGTCACAAGATGAATGACGTAAGCTACCAATTACACATTGTTAGTTTTAAATACAACTTATAAACCAATTTACTGTTTCTGCTTATGCTACAATTCTTTCCTTTATTTTTTTTTATTTTTTTTACAAATGTCATCATGTACATCATATACATGTACTACTCTAATACCAAATCTGCTAACGCACTCGATTGAAATTCTATGGTTAGGTCTTTAAATTAAACAAGCTCTGTATGGATGTTTTGACATTCGAGAGTCTAGCAGATATGCATTTAAAAATTGTGAAATAGACTTACGTTACAAAATAACTTTGACCAACTTACTGATGAGTACTTACAACAATCCATATGATTAACATCTTTACTCAAGATAATTTTGTTAATATAATATCTTGCTTTCAGTTTCCTGACACAGTTGTGTGACTGACTTCATTGACTCGCAATTCCTGGCATTACACTGCTCAGGTCCTGAGCTAAGCACATTAACTCCCAGAGTTTGAAATGAACAATGAAATGAATACAAGCAAAGCTTCATGATCTAACAGTCTGACCTTGACTAACCATTAGAAACGTTTCTCTCAGCACCTTCAAACATAGAGAGCACCAAGAGTACCCTGCACACCAATTAGCAATAATAGAATGTAAATTCCAACCCAACCTAACCAAACCAGATTATATTACTTTTGTAGTTTCTCATTGAGACTGGCAAACTAAAAGAAACACAACTCTGGCAAGATAGCTAAAACATGGTACAGCACAAGCCTTCTTCATCCTGTTTCAAGCATGGTACACAAACAAGCATAAATATTTGAATAGGCTTTCAGAGAGGGAATCAAAATCCTCATCATCCCAGTGCTGTGCTGCTGTAATATGCTGTCCCAGACGAAGGGAAAATGCTCTCACAGTTGGTTGGAAAAAGAGTGTTTAGCAAATTCTCCAGCATTTATGAATAACAGCTGAGGTCCAGTGAAGGTATATATTTCCTCTATTACATTGCTGCCAGCTAACCCCCATCCCCCATAAACACACACACACACAGACACACACACACAAAAGTTCATCAAATGAAACCTTTGCAATACTATGCTGTAAGTATATTACATCGCTGCATCTGCATTTCAGTGAACTATCAAACAAAGAACATAAGATAGACTTATAAACAAACACACAACACCTAAACAATACACAAAGTAAGTTGTAGTCAGAACCGTGTTTTCAGTGTCCCCTTATATTACGTAAATACAAATAGATTAAACATTACTGTGATACAATAACAAAACATATGTTGTTGAATAAAGACTATAATTTAAAAGTCTGAAGTTTTATGCCTGTGTATTCAAATCCAAATCCCTACTAAATATTGTTTCAAAATAGGGAAGAGAGCCATTTTGATGGTTAGAGTATGGATTCTACATTTTCTTGCTATAGATTAGATGCTGATAAAAAAAAAATGCTTTCCAACAGATTCATTAACACTTTGTCAGAAGTAGCAGGGAAAGGGTTGCCAATGGCTG
Organism: Galaxias olidus; assembly: GCA_026901105.3. Classification (NCBI taxonomy): domain Eukaryota; kingdom Metazoa; phylum Chordata; class Actinopteri; order Galaxiiformes; family Galaxiidae; genus Galaxias; species Galaxias olidus. Next base: position 626,882 of record JAPMUY010009769.1, read on the forward strand.
AGTGAAGTTCAGCACAACTTCTTCGTCACATCTCAACAGGCTAATGACATAGCTATGCTACTGACAAACGGTCACAGCACACCACAATCATTATAGCCACACACTGAAACGATACAGGGAAAACGATTTGTCAAAATTCAAATTAACACCCAAAACAGAGTAGGCAGTTAGCTTTGAATGCAGTAAAACCAACCCAATGAGTTTCATTCCTCCTGCTTCACCGCATCCTGCTCATCTCTCACATCCCTCTTCCCCCTCTTTTGAATTCGTTCACTCTACCCCCACTATGTAGCTCTTACCTTAGTTGTGACAATGCAAAGGCAATCCATACTTGAGAGACAAGAGCTCAACCTATACTCAGATTAATCACCATCACCACTTAAAACATTGTGAGATGGAAAAAGGATTGGGGTGAGAAGAAAAGAAGAAAAATGAGAGGGGGTGGAGGGGGGAAGAGATAAGTAGTGCAGCCACCCCCAGCCCACACACTTGCAGGGAAAGGCACTACGGAACGATGTTACTGCATGTGGGGCCCCTCTGAGAAACGGGAGACCTCCTCCACAGAGCTGAAGGCAATCATGATTCCTAGCGCGATCTTAAAGTCCCCCGCACGTCATTATCCGTCAGACACACGTGGGTTCTGCAGGATAGCGAGTGGCTGACTTGGCCCACTCCAACCTGACAGCATTCCCTTGGCGCTCTTTACACCTCGATTTTCTTCTCTCCTCCGTACTGTCCTTTCCTTATTCTCCTCTTTTCTCACCAGTCAAGCGAATCCGCAGCACTGTCGAATACGGAAAAGAGCGAGGACGAGAGCAGCGGTAATGCTCACAGCTGACATGAGGACTGCAGCTGAGCGGACTAAATTCAGTTTTCCCATTCTCCGTCTATCTGGCTAGGTACTGTAGTATACTGAGTCCAATGTACCGAGTCCTGACCACATTCTAATGAAAGAAGTGCAATGCTGCCGTCTGCGAGCTGAGAATTGGAGTGTCCCATTGAACATTGTGTATGTCTAATGTCTAGCAAATCATGTAGCCATGTTGTTATTGCTCCATCAATGCATAAAACTGTCATGACATTTTCTTTTATATTTAATTACTTGTAATTGTTAAACTTCCGCCTTTGGTAGAAGTCTGGCTGAAAACATGATGCAACTTTAGCTTATGTAACAGTAACATAAGCAGTGTAAAAAAGTAAATCAAGGAATTTACATTTGCAACTATCAATAAAAGTTTGGTCCCGAATCAAACATTTCTAACTAAATGTCTTGCGCTATGATGCATGTGCATATCCTGCAGAAATTATAAATCTACACATACCTAATGGTTTAAAGGGACTCATGGTAGTAACATAATTATCCAGCCTTTTTTCCTTACACTGTTCTTATCATCTCGATAAGATGTTTAACAGGAATAGAATTATGACAACCATAAACAAATTTGAAATCCAGCTTTTAAATCAGAGCCCTATTTGCTGCATTTACTTTACCTTCTGCCTGAAGAAAGATTGGTGGTCTTCTGGTCCCTCAAAAAATTTGACCTTGATTACCGCTTTCATTTGTGGACATAGTAGCACCTCTCCAACTGTGTTCTCCCTGGCTGTTACACACTGACTCACAGAGACTTTCACAGAGGGATAATCTTTTCAGCAGAAGCGGCTCAAGCTGCTTCTCCTGATTCCATTAGATTGGGAATGCTTTAACATCCTTTTTATCAGGACTGTTTCCCAACCATGGGAACGGTGTTGCTATTTATGGTAGTAGGTGAAACCAATGGGCTTTCACATGTAAAAAGACTTGAGACACTGTTGAAGTGAATCAACATATTCCAGTTATCTGGTAATTGGAGTAGGACTCACCATAGGACTTATGTGAGGCCATACTTTGGGATCAGGCACTGATCAAGATGACTGACCCAGTAACTAGGTTACCAATTACTATGTAAATGTTAGTCTATCCTAAAATAATCTATTATGTAATGTATAAATCAATGTATTGGCTTAGTCCATTTTTAACTAGCACGATGGACTCCTATGTGGGACAGTGTAGCATGAAGGTCTTGAGTTAGAAGTAATTTGTGCTAAGCAATCCCGCATAGGTTTCCAGTCGGATAGCATTGTAGTTTAACAGGAAAACATTATTACTCAATCAGCTCAAATGGATGTAAAACAACCTGGACAAGTAGGGTTAAAAAACTCATTAAAACTAAATCGGTGCTAAAAAGCACAACACTTTCACTCAAGTAACTACAGTAAAAAAAGTCCAAATAATAATATAATCTCAAATGTATTTTCTTTTTAATTTTATTCACATTTAATGAGCTCAATATTGCAAAGACTGTGCAGGCAGCCGCAGCTTTTAAGGGAACAATGGCAAGAATGAGTCCAAGATTTCATGCGAAGTTGAGTGAAGTAGTTGCAAGCTTGTATGAAATGATATGAAATGGAAGCCTTGGTATGGGGAAAGTATGGATATGCTCAAACAAACACTTACACGCAAATATTTAAGCACAAACACACACAAAAGCCCACACACACTGGCCCTTACCTCATCGGTCATGTCATAGATCTCCGACTCCCCCTTCCTACTGGGTTCTGGGCTGCTTGGTTCCTTTAGCTGTGTGAACATAAACAGAAATAAGCACAAAAACCTACCTTGAACTTATCTACTTTATTAATCGGGCTGAAATAATTACTTAAATCACTCCAACAAATCTACTATTGGTTAGGTTACATAAATAAATATGAAAACAAAATCTGGCAATGGCCAAAACATTTTACCATTCATTTTTCTGGGTTCACAGAATAACCCCAAGGTTTAGCGTCCTCTCTAGAAAACTGATAACTCAACTTAAGGTTTTTAAAGCTAAAGTTGTATGTTTATCAGGGTCAAATTTGAGAAAGCTAAGTTTGGTCCTGTTTCACGTTTGTGGCCGAGTAAACCAGATTCATTATCTAACAATTTGGCCAATAATCCCAGAGTTGTTGTGTTTCCAAATACAAGTTCACAATTTAGCCAGACTAGTCACAAAAGACGAAAGGTGCCAACCCCCATCCAAAACAAAAAGTTTTAACTGAAGTTAAAAAAGTACCACCGAGGTAAATAACAAAACATATACAAATACATATGTGCCAAAGTTCATACATGCAAAGAGCACACACAGCAACCTACAAGGATGTTTAATAAACTCAAAATGTTTAGTAAAAAATCGAATAATATAGGACTGTTTGCTGGATAAAACGTTTGGAGCCAGCAACAGGCCTCGCATCTTAAACAAACATAAAATTCAAACAAGAAATTTGAACATTAAATTAGATACTGTATGTTGAAGTTGTTTCTACAGAATGTGTTGATAATAGTTATACCATGGCAGGCTTTGCTAGAATGTGTTAATCTCGTAAAACAGCTCCATGGACCAATCCATGCTGAAATTCAGTCTGACAACCTACTTGAGATTTTCATAAAGATTAGTCTTTCAACAGCATCAGAGGATGACTGCTTAGTAAGTTAAGCTTACTGGTTCTACATCAAGCATCAAGTTTAATATACAAATCAACTGAAATCTCTTGGGCAAAGCAAGTATTCAGTATTTTAAAATACTACTACTTTAACTATTAAACTATTACAGGAAATGGCAACATGATGACCATGTTGTCTTCAAAAAGTTCTTATAATTTTAGCAGATGTTGAATAAGGCAAAGCACAGTATCGTTGCAACGTATATTATAGATTACAAGTAGAAACCCAAAAACATCGCAAAAATGAAGACCCAATCAAAAACATAGGATGGCTTAAAAAGGATGACACATTTAAACATCAGAAAAGCAAATGTTATGATTAAATTACATGGTTTCAGAAAAACAGATTAATTTAAATCAACCATTGATCATTTTTAACCCGTTATTTTAACTTGCTCAAAAGGTCTCTAATATAGTTGTCATTCTACATGCCAAGTGTACAGTTCCGTTAATGGCCATGGCTACCAAAAATAAATGCCTAAACATGGCTGGCAACACTTAACACAATCCACACACACACTGACGTGAAGCTTTGCTAAAACACTTCGGGATAAGCCGTACCTATATTAACCCTCCACCAACATGATATTTGTTCTCTGTTTACTTACCATCTAAAAATAATACTGTCCAATTCAAGTCAGTAAAAATAATACAAACTTTGTATGCTATTCAATTTAATGTAATTCAAACAAAGAATAACTGTTCATACAAACTCAGGCTGCAGTCTGACAACAAAGGACATATTAGTCAACAAGATAATACAAAAAAACAGGGACAGATTGCATTCTGGGAATGGTTTGGACACATTGTTTTAAGCTCACTCAAAAAAAAATCCTGTGGCTAAGCCATCAATCTATTCTGATTTGCTTAATACGCCATGAGAAAAAATTTTAAGTAAGTATGCACCAACAGTCAAATGCAATTTTGCACAACTTACCAATGTTAACTAAGGTAAAACAATAGTTCAAAAGAACAAAGAGCAGCATATAAGATAGAAATGTTCACTTGTGCATTTGAAATAAGTAGTGAAAACACACCCAGATAAGTCAAAGAGATTTGACAAATGTCATCAAATACATCATCACTGTGCTGATTTTGCAATTAGGCGTGGCAATTTTATGAAAATGGTTGTCTTCAATTTTCTGCCTTCTGGAGTATACTGTAACTTTATTTGACTGAACTTCATCCCAGGGGTGCCTGCCATTGGTTATTGTTATTGGTCTTGGCCGAATCTCTTCGGACATCCTACATGACAGCAGAACAGATGACCTCATGTATCGGTCAAAGTCTCTGAGGACTCTTCTAATCCCCTCACTCCTCCTGGTGGCATAGGCCTATTACTTACCACATCCATCAGGCACATGTTAAGTAAGAGCTGGGCTATTTTTGTATTTCCTATATATTTTATTAGTAGGAATAAATCAAGTTAATTCATATTTTCCGGTGGGTTTTTTTTTTGGTCCACCGAATAAGCAGCAGAAACATAAATTACGAAGTATTTGACCGCCGTCAAAACAGGATTATGAAAGGATTACTCTGCTCATGGTCGGATGCCAATATAACATCAAACATGTTACAACCAGCACACAATCAGCTACTTTTTCTGTCATACTTTCTCAATCAAGTTACATTTTAAATTATTGAACTTAATGTCCACCCAAAGTTTTGATTATTTGTCCGATGGTAATTCCCTTACAAGAAGTTTTCTGTCATAAAAAAGGACTGTGCAAAATAAAATAAAAACTCTGGAATAACATATCTGTAAAATGCTTTGACTCATTCCTAACCTTTGTAACGTGGGGGATCGTTTCGATTGCGCCAGCTTCCCCCTAGTGGATAGTACCCACTGTACACAGAACCTTGAAGACTGCATTGTGAATAACTCTGTGTATTTGTCTTCTGCTAAACCTAAATAAATATCTTAAGGGCTGTATCCCATTTTCAAAAAACGGATCCATTGTCTTCCATTGGGCCTTTGGTTGGTTCAGCTACCTTTTTTATTTCACTTTCATCTAATCAGGTGTGTCCAGTTTATCCACGGTAACGTCTCTTTTTATGGAGAGCCCTGCATGATTGTACAGTTTACAAAATTTACAATTTACAATGCTAATAGAGCAATGGCACTGTAAATAACATAAAAAATATATATATAAACATATATAAATGAAAAACAAATCTGTGCGACAGGCTAGATATGTACAACATACATGCAGTAAACATATGGCATAGACCTATGTTATGTATGATGGCATGTATGTATAAATGTAGAGGTCACAACTACAGGTTCAAAAATATTCTACATACTGAAAACATTGAACATACTTAAGCTTTACCGACAAAAGAAAAAGCCAATACCAACATTCTACCCCGATAATCACAACATTCTGATAATAGTCACAATATTTAGACAATAATACCACTTTCTCATGCAACACTTATTTCTAAAGAAAAGTGTCCAACCTTTAAAAAAAATAAGTTGCAAAGGCCTTCTATTTCATTATAATAACAGTGTCACAGCTCTGCTGACTGTTATACAGTGTTTGTTTGAATCCTGCATAATGCAATGCTGTCTCAATTATCTCTAACAAAAAACACAATCTGTCAGTGCATATTCTACTACTCTACAGATTAGAATAATAAAAGAGACCAAATCTGTCAGCAGCAGGGCATCTGTTGGTACATTTACATCAGGAGATTGCTCTGAAAATCAAACTCAGTTGGCAGCAAAACTTAATCAAGCCAGATATCATACTTTTCTAATTTGTATCTCAAAGAAAAACTAAAGATATTTACAAAATATATATAAAATATATAAAATAAATAAATAAAAATTGCCATGGAGGCATACATTTGAGAGAAGCATCTTGGCTAGACTTGTCCTAGCTCAACCATGAACATTTTGAATGAAATACCATATAAAGAGGTGGGGGTCAAAAATCCTTTATGGTGCTCCTTAGAAATTTATTTATGAAAAGTGTTTGACAGGAGTTTTAGTTCAAATAGCTAGCAAAATGATAATATATCCTTACGGACTAAATAACACAACAATTAGTGGCCATTTGCATTAATTTATAAGGCTTACACAAGGCTACTAACAACTGGATCATACTCTTTTGAGTTGTCTTCCAAAGACCGAACTCTTACCTCATCTGCAGCACAGACGGTGTGTGTAAGCACTGAACTGGGAGAGGAGACTGTGTTCTCCCACTTTTCAGCCATGTGGTTAACCTCCTCCAACTTCTGCTCACAGCTCTTGTGGGTGTTCAGCAGGGTAACTTCATAGAACTCCTGGATGTCTAAAAAACAGACAAAACTTGACTGTTACAGACTAATGCCAAAAACAGGCATTAACTTCTTCACATTATACTATGGTTGCAATCATCTGCTTATTTCATGCCTACAGAACTAAATTAAAAATAATGTGTTTATATACATGCACAGATTGCGAATGCCATGCAGACTGAAACTGCCATTTTAACGCCGAAAGACACGTCATTTCTTTAAGACTATTGTTAAAAAGAATTCTAACACTACTTTACAGTAAAATATTGGTGAATTTATAGAACAACTATCTTACTGCTGTTAACACAATTCCAGGAATTGTTTGTTGTTTCGACCGTTGAAGTTTGCTGAAGTTTTTGCACCTTGCGTGTGGTATTTCAATATACACAGGATAGGATGTTATAATATCCATTATGCCATATTCCACGATGAGCACTTCAAAAGACAATAGTTTAGAATGGACTTGGGTTGAGAGCAGATATGTCATTAGGGTTTTCAAGTGGGCACCCTCCATCCAAGATGTTTTGTTAATTTGAGCCCACGACACCTCCAGAAGGCTTAACGGTGAGCAATGACGTCTCAGAACCACCCCTCTCTATATCCGCTCTCGGCACGGCCAGCTATTTTAAAAAACAAACAACAGAGTTAAAAGTTATTTATTAAACTGAGAGATATCCCTATACCTATCCCTAATTCCAATTCCTGCAGGCTTTCAATGCCAACTCTGCAGAGATACTTACCACCTGAAAAGAAGATAATCTTTCCCTACTCTGTTACTGCAGGCTTAATACATGACGTTCTGCAGATATCCCTATGCCTATCCCTATTCCCTATGCCTGCAGGCACTTTCTGCCAACTCTGCAGGAATACTTACAACCTGAAAAGAAGATAATCTTTCCCTACTCTGTTCCTGCAGGCTTGATAAATGACGCTCTGCAGGAAAGACTTACCTTTTGCACCTTTGTCCTGAGATTAATCCTTTCTTGGTTTTTCAGCATGATGTTCTTTACTTTTGTGCCCATATAGGATCCTTCCTTTTCAGCCACAGACACTGGCTACTTCTTTCTGCTATATCTGATGTAGCTTTTATGGTCTGGCGCAAATCTTTGCCGCAGATCCCCAACTCCTTAAGTAGTTTGGTAGTTGATATTGCCACAAATCCACGGCATCCAACTTCCACAGGGCACACCTTTGTTCTCCAACCTCGCTGTTCTGCTTCAGCTGCTAATTCGCTGTCGCGGAGTTTCTTTCTTTCGTAAGCCTCGTCGATTGCTTCTTCCCACGGGACTGTTAGCGCTATAAAATAAACTATTTGCTGTGTGTTGGACCAGAGTAATAAGTCTGGTCTTAAGTTGGTTGTTGCAATCTCCGATGGGACTCTGTTGTTGGCCGACATCAGCAAGCATTTTCCAATCACATGCTGTCCTCAGCTGCCCTGAGCTTTGTTTTGCTCTATAACTCTTCTTTACCGGGACTCCCTCCCTGACAAAGCGGATGTGGTGCATGTCGCCCTCTGCTCCAATTGGCAGGGCATTAACTGTTGAGCGCCTATGCTCTATTGCTTCCGTCAAGCATTTTAGTACTTGATTGTGGCGCCAGGTGTATCTTCCTTGAGTAAGGCTCGTCCTGCACCCAGCCATTATGTGTTTGAGATTAGCCGTCCCGCCACAGAGGGGGCAAGTTGGATCCTCACCTACCCATTGGCTGAGATTTGTTGGTGTTGGCAGTATGTCGTAGGTTGCCCTAACAATGAAGCTAATTCTTGTGGATTCCATTCCCCACAAGTCTTTCCAGGTAATTTTCCTCTGCTCCACACTTTCCCAGTTCACCCATCGCCTCTGTTTGTCTTGTGAGACAGTTTTAGTGCTCCTTACTGCTTCCTCTTGCTTACGTATCTGTTCTATCACTAATTTGCGTTGTTACAAAGGGGTTGCTTTTGACCATCTCGGTTTACTTGACCAAGTCAAAATCCCCCTCGTCCATGTTGTACTTGTCCTACTATTTCCGTATGTTTAAGGGCTGCTTTTGCTTGCAGTACGGCCTCTTTTGGATTCCATTTCCGTCCGGTTGCCAATGTGGATGCCGCTTTTCTTACTATACGATCTCGGGATTCCGCAAGTGTCATTTCTAATCTAGCATTAGTGCACTTAAATTCCTCTGTAAGCCCGGTAAGCAGCAGTTCCAGAGCTCCTTTCCCGTAAAGAGCCAGGCTACTAAGGCACCGTGGCACCCCTAGCCATTTCCTAGCATAAAAGCTGACTCTTCTTTCTAGTTTTTCAACTTTAGTGATGGGTACATCATACACTGTCAAAGGCCACATGAGCCGGGGTAGAAGTCCAAACTGTAGGCACCGTAGTTGTAGCTTTCCTGGCAACCCTGACTTCTCAATGTTCTCTAGGCCTCTGTTCAGTTCTATCCTTAATTCCTCCACCTGCTCCGAGTCTTTAAGGGTAGCATTGTACCATTTTCCGAGGCTTTTGACAGGCTTTTCGATCACGGTTGGAATTGGATCCTCATCTATGATGAAAATTTTGTTCACAATTTTCCCTTAACAACTGATATGGTTCTGGATTTGCTTGGTTTTACTTTCATTCTAGCCCATTTAAGGTTATCATTAAGTTTGCTTAGCAGTCTTTTAGTACACGGAGCCGTTGTCGTCAATATTGTCATATCATCCATATATGCACGAATGGGAGGGAGACGTAATCCTGCCCTTAACTTTTGCCCACCAACGACCCATTTTGATGCTCGAATTATTACTTCCATAGCCATAGTAAATGCCAAGGGTGAGATTGTACATCCGGCCATGATGCCAATCTCCAGACGTTGCCACTCAGTGGTAAATGTCGGTGTATAAAAACACAATTGAATGTCCTGAAAGTATGCCTTAACCAGGTTTAAAATTGCATTTGGTACCTTAAAAAACTCAAATGCAGACCACAAAAGCTTGTGGGGCACAGACCCAAATGCGTTTGCCAAATCCAGGAAAATTACATGAAGGTCCTTTTTCTCACGTTTTGCCAATTAAATTTGGTGCCAAATCATGCTAGTGTGCTCCAGACACCCAGAGAAGCCTGAAATACCTGCTTTCTGTACTGAGGTATCTATTAATTTGTTCCTTGTAAAGTATACGCTCAGTCTTTGTGCTACTATGCTAAAAAATCATTTCCCCTTCACATTAAGCAAGCAAATTGGTCTGAACTCGCTAATGTCACTAGAATCTTTCTCTTTTGGAATCAGTACTTCTCTGGCTCGATGCCATGATCTGGGAATGATTTGTTTTTGCCATGCCAGCTTCAGTAGTTTCCAAAGGAAACGTAGGACATCGGGTGCATTTTTATACAGTCTGTAAGGTACTCCGTTAGGTCCTGGTGCCGATGCTGCTCTTGCACGTCTGACTGCATTTTCCACCTCTTTCCATTTTGGAGGGCTGGTGTCCATTTCCTCTACTGGGCCCTCAATTGGTGGAATATTTGCGGGAACTGTGAGTTCCTCATACATTTTCTCATCTGTGTGAGTTTCTTTTAGGTGGGACTCCAGTTCCTGTTTGGTTGTTTTCAGCGTTCCGTCTTTTGCTTTGTTGAACAAGGACTTAGTAAACTTGAAGGGGTCTTTGTAGAATTGACTCCTTGCTCGTTCTTTCTTCTTTCGGTTTCTTCGTAGGTTCTCGGCTCTCCTCAATGTTGACAACCGCTTCTTTAAGCTGTCCTGCAAGTCTATAATGCCTGCCTTTTCTGATTCAGACGCCTTTTTCCATTGCTTTTTTAATAGCCTTCTTTCTTTTACCAGCTTGTCGATCTCTTTTTGCCTCCTCGATTTTCTTGGTTCCACCTGGGTTTTTTTACGTTTCTCCAGGAGCCCAAATCTCTCCTTTCATAATCATATACGATATCACAATTTATTTTCCAGCTTCCTTTCCACTGTGCCCCTTAGCTGTTCAAGTGTCTTTTTTAGATCTATGTTAATAGAGTCCCAAACATTCTTTTCAGCGGCTGATGGCCACTTTACTTTAGGTTTTGTGTCACTGATCTTCTCCTTGGAGGTTTTTTGTGCTTGATGGGGCTCTACCACCTTATCTCCTTGTCTTTCGGTGCTTGTCTGTGCTGGAGTTGTTGATGGCCTGCGGACTTTGGTTTGTATCCAGCCGCTGGCCTTCACTCGACTTACTTGCTTGACTTCTTAAAAAGTACTGGTCAATGCGATGCTCCTGCTTCTTCCTACTTAGGCACCCTTTCTTACTTTGGTGTATTCTCAGGCCCCTTACAGTTGTTACCTTTTCCCAATTATTTAATAATAATAATTCATTGCATTCCATGATTGTAAATAAGATTTATTCTTAATAGACCTGCCTGTGTAAAATAAAGGTAAAAAAGGTTTTTCCAGAATGTTTCAAATTCATGCTCAATTTCATCTGCCAAGGGTAAACCACACAATCTGTATGAACTGCATAGTTTGTTATTATCAACCTAAATCATAGTTTACCATATATGAATGCGCAATTTTCCAAACTCATGGCTGTAATCACTTTAAAAACATTTTGTTTGTGAAATCAGGTCGCATTTTACAAGTTGGGGTTTGCAAGAATGCTTTTAGATTTCGTGAATATACACGACTAGTGGCAAAATGGTCAAAATAGTTAGGAAATGACAACAAGAGATAAGCAAGCCAGATATTGAAATTAGAAGCTTCTTGAGTTTTGACTGCACCTGATCGGTATTTTATCAAATATATATTTTGTTTTTATTTGATGATGATGATAGGCTAACAGAAGCACACTTTTTTTTTTCTCTTTTTTTTTTTAAACCCTCATCAGCAGGCCGGCCTTCTAAGTTGAATTTATGTCTTCATGCCCACTTGATCACAGAATATATTATGTGTCATAAAAGCATTTAAAGAACCTGACTATCCACTTACTCAATGTTCAACAAAAGAAACCCAGCCCAAAAAAACTAATCTGAGAGAGCAATCCCAACCTTTGTCTCTCCAGACGACAACCAAATTTACATTTAAATGGGGGTTAATAAAAAGAAGTTACAACCAGCTATTAGCATTCACCACCAGCAGTTGGTTTAGTCGTGAACCAAATAGAGGATTCTATGCTGTGCTATCAGGCCATTTTTTGTTAGATGCATAATACATTTCCACTTTGCTAATAAAACAATAATTGGCCAGAGACATAATAAATGGATGACTTAAATGCCTATAAAACAGAATCAGTTTGAATACTGTGAACAATCCAAGCACAAAATAAACTGTCAGTCTAACAATATCTAAAAATATATCAGTAATTGCAGTTTCAAGCAACATCAATTGCAATACATAACGCAAATATTTTATATGAAATTGTATGCATAAAATTAATTTTTTAATAACTCAGACTGCACATTTCAGAGTTACCGACTCGATACACTTTCTATGTAAACTGTACAACCACGTGTGATTGTCTTCTCTAGATCAGAAAACGTATTAAATTAAGATGCAAGATTAAATGCTTATCAATAGCATAACTTTAAAAAAGAATACATCCACATGAGGAACAACAGTAACTTACAGTGCAGTAAAACTTCGTCTGTCACCACAGACATGCTGCAGTGCTGCTAGTCCCGTGAAACTGTTAACGTGTGAGTACCAGATGCTCATTGCAAGTGAACAGTGGGCCTAATCCTCAAACACAGACACATGCATGCACACTTGGCTGCTCTGTTCAATACAGACAATAACCTTGCACCCCATGCAGCTGATTTCTAATGCAGTTATGCAGCGCTTTTTTATGTGCTTAACAATGCCATGCTGCTGATAATCTTATTCAATACTTTTCAAACTTTCAAACAAGGTATTTCATAGTGTTTTAATACAGCGACAAAACTTATTTTGAAGGCACAAAACACTGCCTGCGGCTCCAAATCTCTAGCTATGTCCTTGTGAAAGCACTCTTAAAATAATCATAATTGTATCTAAAAGAGGGCAAGGTGAACAAGAAACATGAGAAATCTTAAACAAGTACAGATATTTCCAAACCCTTCAATACAACGGTTTAGACCCCCCTCTCCATCAGGTTTTTGCTCAGTATCAGTATGGTAGCTGGCTTGGCGTTTAAGACACTTGGCATGCATGCTGTGAACACCCTGAGCTTTTGAGCAGAGCTCAGAGGGATATCACTAAGTAGCCGTCTGTTTAGAGGTGTCTGAATCTTTTCAGTTAGAGGGTCCACCTTGTTTCAATCGACCCAGCAGCTCTCTCTAAGCAAATGCATAAACCAAGCGCTACAGTTACACAGAAAAATAAGTGTTACAGTATACACAGATGTAACTTTCACTTTTGAGAACCATAATTTAATGTTCATGAAGTTCATTTGGTTGAAGGGTTATAATGAAGACTAACCAACATCCTCTACAGTTAGAGTTTTCAGAAATATTTATAAAATATCGTTTTCTAATCTGGTAGTAGGAAATTGTCACCAGCTGGCTGTATAATTTCACAGACCTAAATACATATAAAATCCCTCTAATAGGGCCCTAAATTACCTGAAATGTAAAAACCAACTTTAATGAAAAAAAGAAAAAGAAACCTCTAATGAATCGTTGTAAAAGAAATCATTTTGGAATTCAAAATATCCTTTGAAAATGTATGACAGGTGGTCTTGTCTAACAGGCAGAACTGTGACAGGGGCAGGTATATTCAGGGTTATATATCTACACTTTTACTTTTCTATGTTAAAGCAGCTGTCAGAAGTAACTTATAAGAGGTGGTCTTGGCGGCCTCTACAGTTTGGTTCTGCAATTGTTGTCGCCTAACTGTCGCAAAGAGAATGCTCTTGGTCACTGCATGCTGCTAGCATGATCAACGACTAATACTCCAAGGATGGGCATCTCTTTCTGATTTAGTGACACCTCCTTGTGTCGTAAAGCAAATCGTCACGGTTTTGCAGGAGATCACGCCCGGCGGCAGACCACCTTTATATTGAGACTTAAAGAGGACTGATCTGAACGGCGATTTTTTCATTATCCCATAGACATTACAATGTGCAAACTGTAGAATCGTATTGATAATATGTTAATACAAAAAAGGTTGCCTATAGTGGCTTTAAGTGACATTTAGAGAATAGTTTTTAGCCTCCCTGCCACCAGTAGGAATCTAAAGTTGCTCTTCATTTTTTGTATGAAATATTTAACTGGTAAATAGTCAATGTCTTGTTTAGAGTTGCAATAGATCAAATCATGTGAGAAAATTAACATTGACTTAAAAGATCTTGCCCACACTTTCCACCTAGAATAATATTTTAAATACACAACAGTAACTATCATGGTTCAAACAGTATAAAACTAGCGATCCGTAAAAGCATTATAAACTATAAACATACAGACCTTACCTTTTGTGGAACCACATAGTTTTCATAGCCGTAGATTAGTACATTGACATACGAAGAAATCAACATCATTAAAACACTAACGCTTAAATATTCGACCACATAAAAAGTAGATAGAATTCAAATTTGGGGGCATTAATACAAAAATGAATGAATGGGTGAAAATGATTTACATTGAAACTACAGGTTTTGGGATGAATTGATTAATCGTAAGAATCATCTTGCTCCATTTGCTCTTTGACAGTGTGCAGGCCGACATGATTGAGATAGCCATTTCCAACAAGACAAACAATAATAAGGTGCAGTATACAAAATGCCAGATTTATTGCCAATCAATCTTACTCATTAGAACACATTAAAGTGGCCCTATTATGCTAATTTTCAGGTTCATACCTTTATTTAGGAGTTCTACTAGAATAGGTTTACGCGTTTTAATGTTCAATGAACAATTTATTTTTTCCAAACTGCCTGGATCTGCAGCACCTCTATTCAACCTCTGTCTGAAACGCTACGTTGGTCAGCTGGCCAAACAAAGGGAATTTGCCTTTGCGCTCATCAAAAAAGCGTTTTCTTGACATGGCAAAACCACTGGGCCTCCGCTCTGACTGGCTGTGGTTGAGGGTGTGCCAAACATTATTCAAATGTGTGACTTTGTGACGTAGATAAGTTACAGAAGAAAACGCCGGACTACTAACGAGGCGTTTCAGGCAGTTCAGGAGCAGTGTTTTCTGTGAGAGAGAGTAGCTCCCTTTGGCATAGACTATGGGATTTGTAACTTTTCAGACCTTTTACATGCACAAAGCTATATAACATACTAGAGGAAAGGGAAAACCCCAAAAAGCATAATAGGGCCCCTTTAAGATTAAAGCATCCTAGAAGTGGCACTTTCAATTAATTTGTAAGATAGGCCCTAAAGGCAAATTGAGTGGTTGGTGGCACTGTGAAAACTAGCCTAAAGGTAGTGCAATCCTGAAGGAATATGCAATCATAATTTTGGACACTCTTGCAAAGAGGCAAAAGCAGCATTATAAAACTGAGGGGATAAAGACACAACTTGGGGAATGTGATGCAAGTCTGGTATTCTTGTTTTGTAGAATTGGTCGTTTTATCTCTTGTATAAAATAAATGCTTGGAAAAATACTATTTTCCTCCGTTACCTGCCATCAATTATTGTGGCTTACATTCCTAATGTAGTAGAATGTATTTGACTCGGAAGAACGTGTCATTTCACACAGAAGATAATAAGCCTGCCAATAAAAATGTATAATCACTTGCCTAGTCACCTCAAATAACATCTTTCTTTTTTATTCTGATTTCCTACAATCTTGGCACATCAATATTTTTACTTCACGATAAATAACAGCAGATGTGTGCATGTTGCTTCATGCCCCTGGGTTTCCAAGGCAACCATGAGGTGGATACGAGATGATTTGCATCTAGTTGGACTGAAATACTTAGGCACACAGACATTACAGCGAGACAACAGAGACACCAATCACAATGCAGATTTGCTTTCTGCATTATTATGTAATCGGTGGGTGGAGTAGGCTAGGCCTTGCCATGCTCATGCCTGTAAAAGCTCCTGTCCTCCAGGGAATGATTATTGTAGCTCCTTACTAGAGTCCATCCTCCACAGTGATGGATGGGGCAAGCTATTCACACTATTTCCACACATAAACCATTAACAATAAACGCTCATACCTTTCAGTGGTTCTTTTTTCTCAACACATGCAGTAGGTTCTCCATCTACAAAGAATTTTGATCAGCACTGGTAGTGGTGAAAGTGAAAATTGCACTGATAAGAATATGTAAGGTCTTCCCCAACTTTTAGCTGGTAGCTGACTCAAAACTTTAGCAGGTTTTTTTAAGAAGAAAAAAAAGACTACACAACAATAATTAGGAGTGGCATGCTGTATGAGGTAATAGTGTCAATCAACCCTAAGTTATGTGTTTAGTTTACCTGAACAAAATAGCAGTACATTTTATAAAATCCTGCAAGATCTTAAACTTGCTAGCAGGCCGACACTATAAAGATGTAAGCCTATAGGCCAACTAGCTTTTCAGCTGACACTTGTCCAATTTGATGTATCGAGGAAAGAGAAGAAAATAAACATAGCTACTTACACATTATATTTAAAATAATTCCTTGTTTGAAAGCCACAAAATTAATATTTCCAAGTTAATTTATTGAGAAAAACATAATTAGGGGAAGAACATCACTTGGGAGAACTCCACCAGGTCTTATGAGTTCAGTTGGTGACACTTAGCTGTATGTCTCCTGATGTTTCCATGGAAACGGGAAAAGAGCACACATTCCCAAATGACATCAGTTCCTGCGATTAACTGCGACAGAAAACTCTTCCTCTCCTAGTTGAGGCAGTTTTGCCAATTGGTAAACTAAAACGGGGATTGTTCCCTAATATTTATGACATTGACATAATTGGTAGCAAGTATACAAATCCTTAACTTCATTACATAAATATTATACCAGCTTATCAAAATTGGCTAGTTGGATGGCAGTGTGGTAAGACAGTTGGGAGGAGCAGGAAGATCTTACTGATGATTCATATCCCACTGCTTTATGATAATTCAAAGCCTACACACTAACCCCAGATTTCAATCGAAGAGAAATGCACAACATGTGGGCAAGTGACTGGACTGGCTGCAATCTTGTTCCACGTTTACACAAGCATAATATTCTTTGCACAAAGACATAACTACGATACCACTATAAAACACTAAGCTGATTTAGTCTGAATCTCTGAAATTGACTGAGGTTCGTCTTTATTTGTCGTTTCAAGACTACCACTGGAGAGAAGACTACCACGATCAAGATGCATATGTCTTACTTTGTACATCAAACAGTGATTTTCTGCACTGATTCTGAAGGCCTTATGCAACTGAAGAAAATAATTATTTGAATAATATTCAAACACTTTAGGGCAATGCTTCTTTCTTCATTGTACAGTGCACTGAAAAGTACCCAAGGTGAAAATTATTTGGCAATGCAATACTATAATACATATGCATCCATTCAACAGTACTCTAACGTTTCCACTCATTTATTGTAAACTTATTGACCCGTTGGAACCATAACACATAACGTATAGCACCCTCTATTGGAGCTATGATGGTACTTTGTAATGTTTCCTTGGGAAGTTTCCTTTCAAATGTATTTCTCTCGATTTCTCTCTGCCTAATCATGAACACATTGTTAGACGCCTTATTACTAAAGTAAAATATGAAACAAAATCATGACAATATAAACCTAAATAACCCATGCACATCTGTGACATGATTATGGGGACAGATTTAGAGAAAAAGAAAAAACATGTTTTTTTTTTTACAATTGTAAATAAATCTTCAGCAAACGGTGACACACAAGTCCTATATCCTGGAAGCTGTAACACCTTGATCAACCTGGCTTTTCCATTTTAATGCCCCCTGCGGTGTTTAGGTTTTACACACCAATGTGGTGCATTATTTTGTAGCCTGTGTCGGAATTTACTATACAATGGCCTCTAGCAAAAAAAAAGAAAATTTTGTTTCAGCATTTAACATCAGGGTAGCGGGTCTATGCTGCACGTAAACGTGAACAAAACCACTGTCACGTTACTCCCGTCTGACTAGGAATCAAATATTTCACTGCTTCATCGGTTGGGATGCTAAAATGAGTGCATTGGAATATTTGGAAATTGTGTTTTTAAAAATATTTGGGGCAGACGCCCACTGCTTTGTTGTGCAGCGTCCTGGGATATCAGATTAAAATATGTATTTTACCTAAAGGTGTATTACAATGCAGTTGATTGGTAAAACTGGGTCAAGGGTTGCCAGACAAGTTCAACACAACTTGACTTAACCAACAGGGGTGGCTGACTGAACATCATTGCAATAGAAACAGTGAAGAGTTATGAATGGTTTAGGCCAGAAACAAATCCACTCTGCGGTGATGGGTTTTATCTAGTGCACCCACATCCCGGACCGATTAGAAAGCATCTAATGCTTCATAAGATGATTACATCTATTTCAGGAGTCATTAGTTCCATACTGGAGTTAATACAATTTTTGATTAACAATCATAGGAAGTATAGATAGTAATACACAGCTGATCATTTCAGCGAACTAAATCACTTACCCTTTTAAAGTACATCATGTTTTTTTACGGCTTTATGTGCAAACAAATAACAAAACAACAACCAAAATCATACAAATCCCGTTGCTGTGCAAGATTCCTCTGTAGGTAGTTCAGCTTTTCTGGCTTATTTTGACCATAGTTGGTTAATGCGTCAAATTCTTCAACTAGATGGTTGTGTTGTTTTACTTAGTAACTGAAAACTATAATTTTACACAGTTTTAGCACTGCACTAAGATTCTTAAACAAGGCCACAGCTGAGTGCAAGACATTGTTGTGTCGCCTATAGAACATCTGTTGCAGAACAGAATGCAGTAAAAGATTAGAGGTATAACGTAATCTAACAAGTAGAAACTTTCCTAATCCTGTCTACAACGCCACAGTGCTTTTTAAGGAATATGACAACCGTAAATAAGCCTTTTATTTACTTATCCAGACCATAAAATGTCCTTAGATACCATTTTTACAGGTGGGCCATCAGTGTAGTATAACGTTTGCAGCGGAACTTGATATGGACAAGTCAGCAGCAAACAACCGAGGCAACTGAATCGGCTAGCTGTTTGCTGGTCATATTGTCGTCCTATGTAGTCATGCATTCTTATTGGTGTGATTTGAATAAAGAACATTTTGAATGTCCTTATGTCCATGTCCCATAATATGTAAACGTCTGCAGTTTAGAAATGTAAAACAAGACAGTAGTTGGGGTATGTCAGGTAAGGTGCCTCAAATAGGTCCTGGTCTGAAAATGTATTTTATACTTTGAATTGTGAAAAAAAAAAAAAAAAAAAAAACTGCCATTAAACAATTGCAATTTTCTATTGAGTGGTGTGGTAACTTGGCTTGCAAGATAACTTGGCATCACACAATTGCAATCAATAGCGATTTATTAATCTCTTATTTGCTATGTTCAAGTGAAACGAATAGACCACTGTGCTATCAATTGTAACTTGTAAGGGAGGCATGGTTGATACATTGAGCCCAGAGCCTAGAAAATGTAATTTCTTCCTTCAGGAATGTTTTGAATCGCAAATGAATATGTGGTCAAGCAAGAACACCCTGTGAAGACCTTCTTTAAAACCAGGGTAGGCAATTTCATTAAAGCTGTTTTCTGACAACTGTTGTTATAAACACAGCAAGCAAGAAAATTTGAGATCAAAAGTGCACCTTTCCCTAAAATAAGTTGTTTGAAATTCCACACCAAATGAGGCTCCTTCTGGCTCAAAAACAACATATCAATTGTGTCTTTGTGCATTGAGGATTGGACTGCCCTGTCAACCAGCAATGCAATTCATTTTACAGAGGGGACCATAAGACAGTTGCATCACCCACATTGAGAATCCGATTCACTAGCTTTATAGATCAACTGTAAACTGAAATCCAGTCTGGCATCTTAACTGTGTTCTATATGGGACAGTTTTTTGTTGTTGATATAAAACCCAAAGATTTTAGGAAAAATAACAAACTTCAAATTAAGAGCTGAGCTGTGTAGTATGTGCCTCATAACTTTCCTCCCAATGTTGACTTACCAAGAAGTGCTTCAAACAGGCTACTTTGGAAGATCACCATCACTCTCTGAACTGCAGTTTTCAGCTGTTGCTCTTCTGGCTTTCTCAGTTTACAACAGTAGTCTTCCAAAAGGCCTAGAGCCTTATATGTATCTGCAGAGGGGCATAGATTGATAAACATTTGAACCTAGCATACTGCTTGATTACAAAAGGAGTTTAACACACAAACAAAGTGTTCATATCAAAATAAATACACTGTATTCAAGTAGTAGCCATTTCCACAATTAACGTTTTTTCACCTATCGATATTTCGGCTTTTTGATAGTAGTGCTTGTGTTTTATATTGGGAAAGAAAACATTATTGTCACTCCAAGGGACATAAAGCCACAATTGAGCTACAAACAAAGCTGCTCTTTTTTCTATGGTAAGGAGAGAATAACAAGGGTATTGTTAATACATTTGCGAATACTGGATTTTAGCCTTGATTTTATCTGAAGGCCCCAGTGTTTTTACTCAAATTAGCAGAATCCAGTGCTGGTAAAATGAATTTTGCTCAAATGTACGAAGTCTTTTTTTTTTTTACTCTTTATTGTTCACTCACTAACTGATGTTATTTAAAAAAAACTGATGCTATTGTTTTGGTATAAAGGTTTATAAATCATATTCCAAAATAATCCACAAACCAAACTGTCATTCGCCCAATTTATTGTGACAAAGTTTTAACACTAGGGTCCGCCAAGTCACAATTAAGGAATGAATATTGCAATTCAGTGAGCCAGATCACATTTCTTACAATGTTGTGTCGAACAAGTTAAGTGAAGTAATGCTATCTATTTTTGGATGTGTGTATTGCTACATTGACTGACCATAATAATTTGTGCTGTATGTACGCACTAGCATGTAAAACATCTACAAACGTATGCAATAGTTATGGACCCTTCACTCCTTTGTAAATGCTACATTATTAATTTAAGCAGTGACTTTCTATTTTGTTGGTGTGAACAGTAGTTGCAGTAGTAGCTTTGGCTATATACAACCAGAGCTGGGGAGGCTACTTTGAAAGCATAGTTTTTGCAAGCTACAAATCACTTCACACTGGGAAAAAGTTGAACTACAGAAAAACTACCCTAGGGAAATATCTAGTTTGGCTAACTAAAGTTACTTAGAAAATGTAACCACACTGGTCTTCACAGCAGTCAGGATGAAATAAAAATGATTCTGCAGTAGAGAAGCCATGGTAAACATGAATTATTTCCTTATGGCCAAACATTTTTTGTACAAAAAGGGCAAAAAAAGGAAGTTATTTAACTACTTGAATCACTGATGAAAATATTAATTTAGTAGAACTACCTGCAAGCCACTGCAAAATGGTCAACAAAACAATGTAGTTCACTACCCCCCAAAATAGCTACACCCTGCTGGAAATAACGAGTACTCAAACTCACCTTTTTTTCTCACAGGCATTGCAGGTTGACACCGTAACAGAAGGATTCAATTTTGCTCCGCTGACATTACGTCCCAAGCCCTCAGTGCATTCTGAAAAAGTTTACCAACTCTGATACGATAACTTAGCTGCCATTGCAAGATGCAAGGAGGTACAGTTGCAAATTGTCTTTTGATGGGAATATAAATAAGACGGGTGATGCCGTTTCTGGTGGCATTGCCTATGAGGTTCCACTTTTGAAATGCGTAAGGTTACATCCATCCTGGTGATTAGGCCTCATAGAGGTATAGGTAGTTCCGAAGGTTAGGTCAACAAAACAATGGAAGAGTGGTACAAACAATTCGTAATATCCTCTTGTTTCGGCTGGTTTGGTGATACAGACGGTGGAAAAATCACTTTGTGCCTCGTTATACACCGCAGCAGTCCTCTGTTTTTGTTGCGTTATGCTGCGCTTTGTGAGAGTGTCAGACTCAGCTGACAGTCGCTAGCTAACGTTGGCTCGCTTTACTACTAAGTCGCCCACAGGGTTAATACATGTGAAAGCTAGATAACCTTGCTAGCCCAGAAATGTCCAACGTGACTTGACAGACGACAAGAACTAACGACATTTACAAATTTAACGGGTAAGGTAATCTGCCTAAACTCTAAGCAATTACGGTGTGTGTTTAGGACAAAGATAACGTTAACATTGTATTATGTTTTGGTTTACAGTTACTGAATTAAGCTTAACTGAATCCTAAAGGGTATGTGGGGAGGGGGGGGGGGGAGCACGGGATTGGACATGAATGTAGCTTATAAAAGCCCTAGCCAGCTAACATGCACAAGCCATCGACTTAGATCAATTAACGTTGGTTATCCAGCTAAAATTTGTAAGCCTACATCACGAGACAGGCCTGGCCTGTCACAGGGTAGTTCGACAAAGCCTGTCGGAACATACCTGCCGGTTGCTCGAGTCGACTCGAGTCGTAGTAAAAGCGTATTGCTAAGTGGTTTACCGTGTAGCTAGCTACTTCGCTAGCTCTACATTCTTGGAAGGTATTCCTTAAACCCCACTCGTTATATTTGATTGCGTCTTCATAGCACACCTTTTTTATATCTCAACTCCGTATGTTTTCCATGATAAAGTACCACTAACAGTAGCCCCATCAGTTTTACCTTAGCAACGGAGAGGCTGGGTCGCTGGTTACCAGTTTAGGCACCTTGACTGAGCAACATGAGGTCCAATGGTATGGCTCGATTTCCTACCCGCATCCGAAAATATGGGCCAATGGAAATCATGACAAAGTTTAGCCACGTGGTTTGACATGGCGGCGCCCTGTCAAGACTAGCGTCTTTGAGTAGGCTACACAATTTACAACATTTAGTGGATTGTACTGGATAGAGGTTCCAGGCCTGAACGAAAATCAAAATTAACTATACATAGGGCTTTGTCATTGATAATTGGGTTAGCTTTTCATGGGGTCCTATCATTTTTAGCAACGCCCTTGACTATTATAGGTAAGACATATTGTCTATGCTTTCATGTGCCAGCTAAATCCCATTAAAAAATCAGGTTGTGCAAATATTGTTAAGGTTAGTTTACTTTCATTTATCACCTTCAAAAAAAACATGCGTTCTTGTTGGAAGACACCAATGTATAGATATGGCTGGTTTCATGTAGCCTGCTGTGCTTGTGCCGATACTTTTCGCATTATTTATGCCAGGATTACTTTTCTTTCTCCAGATAACTATCTGTTCAAAAATGTCGGAAAAAGTTGTAACACAAAAAGGCACTGGTCGTACATTACCAAGAGCAGTGGTTATTGAATTAATGGCCGAGAGATTTGAACGTTTATCTGACCTCGACAGGTAAGCATATAGCAGTAATTTCACTGGGCCAAAAGATCTGACGCAATAAACACTTCAATTATGAATATGCTGTGTAGGCTATTTATTTGATTTGTATTCCATCAAATAATCAAAGATTGTATTCCTGCCAGAGTTTAAATGCTAAATATCTGCATGCATGAAACCTAATTCCGAGATGTTTCCAATGGTAATTCCTGCAACATTCGTCCGTTGTTTACACGTACAGGAAAATCTTTACTTATGGGCCCGTCTACCTGGGAGGAAACGGTGCATTTGCTGGACTGATTGCCAACAGTTTGTATCGCAGAGCTCTGAATGTCACACAAGGACGCTTTACTTCAGCCCTGCCCATGGCTGTTCTACCTTTCCTAACAACAGTTGCCTTGTATAATGCAACAGTATCAAAACCATTATTGGCAGGTTAGTAATTTTACTTTGCTGCTGAACTTCATGGCGCTTTTTTGAGATCCATCACTAATTGATATTTTCTTTTATTTAGGTGACCTTAATTGTCCAACGTGTGTCCTGATCAGAGGTGCACTTGTCGGTACTCTTGGTGCTGGCCTCTATCCTATTTTGTTGGCTCTGCCTGTGAATGCTGGCCTTGCAAGCAGGTATTTTTCTTCTACATATTGTCTTAACATCAGAATGTCTGTAAATGCATCATAATCACAATGTACTTGTTGCCTTTCCAGGTACAATACTGCACCAATGCCAGATAAAGGAAATGTCATAAGGTTCTGGACAAACCTTTCTCAACCAATCTTGAGAAGAATGGGAGCTGTGTTGGTACTCCAGGCCTTCTTTGGTACCTACTTGAGCTCAAGACATTTTGATATTTACTTGAAATTGCTTCAGTTGACCGTTTCAGAGAGTGAAGAGCTCAAAGATTAATCTTAAGCAGAAATCTACTTGTTATATGTTTAAAAACACTGTTCCTAGGTCCTGGAAAAACAATGTCTGCTGTTTAATATAGTGCACTTATTGTGTAGACATACAAAACCACAATTAGTGTTCAAGATTATTTGCCAAATCGTTTCAGGGACGGGAATTACATTGACAGAATGCCTCTTCAGGTAGCTTACAATTTACTTTTTTTTTTCTGAATTAAACACCGACTGGGAGAACAGAACTCCCTGGATCATTCTGTATTCAAAATTTTATTAAACTGAGTCAGTATGGTCAAGACATGGATAATTATTTTCTAATTTGTGTGAATTTGGGTGCACACAAGTAACTCTTAACGAAACATTCCGGACATTAATATCTAATTTTACCTGTATCTGCTGTGTAGTAAAATAAAATTACCCAAAATTATCACCATGTGATAAATGGTACAAAATTATTTTAGAAGATGTGTGCACCTAAATATCAGTCATGCCTCTCACTCTCGAATCAGCATGGTTTCAATGTCCGCATTGTGCTCATGGGAGATTCAACAAGCTAAAGTTTTATGGCATAACCCTAACCCTGACTCCCTCTTTACCGCTGTAATGGAATAAAATGCAGATGTTCTTGCACTCACTGAGAATTGTCAATTCAACAGCATCAGAAACTAAACCTAATCAGCTTAATGTTGACATGTCCAACACTAGACTGCATCTAGAAAATTCTGATCAGCCTATTTGTTTAAAAGAGTAGGCACTTAAAATATTTTTGTACAGTGCAAATATGTCAATATTAAACTTTACTGAAAATAAATCACTGGATTTTACTGAAATTGTTTTTCGATATGAAGTATTATACATCTTACTTAGGTTGTTTGATTTTTGTAGTGAAGAGAAATGAAATATAAAACAAAATAGTAAGCACTTCAAGTAGTGCACCTACTACCATTTATTGGGCCAGATGAGTGTCCCTCCTGTGGAAAGTGGAACACTTTTTCTAGAAATGTACATACTAATACATGACCATGTCTTTTATATAAAATTGTGTTCAAATATTCACTATAACCATACTGTTAAGGGCAAAATAAACTGAAAACTAACTTCACTACCAACAACGTTCTCTTCCAGCGCGGTTTCGTTCTGTCTCCAGCATATAAAAATGTGTCAATGGACGTGTCACATCAATGATTAGGTTAGTGTGAAATATTTCATTAATATCTATAGGAACTTTTTGTAGGTGTAAATGTATTGCTATATTTGGAGCACAATGGGCAAGCTAAAAAAAAAACTACACGTGAAAGTGGCAGGAACATCCCAGGAAATGGAACATGCCTTTGAAGTGCCAAAATCGTGTTCCTTATCTAAATACAGCTTTATCAACTTTGATAACCTTTACCAGACTGTGAAGACCCATATTGTAGATGAATAGTTAGACCATTGCCTGCAGAGAGCTTGCTGTTTAGAAAAAGAAAAAGGAGAAGCATTAATGTAAATGGTCTTAAGCAAAAGGGTACAAACACTTTTCAACTGAAACAAGAAAAATCAAAATAAGATTTATTGTGAAACATTCTCATCAATCCCAAACAATCTTGATGATAAAAGATGTTACACTTCAATATATATACACATGTAGTAGACTTCTCTTCTCATTTACAAAGTCAGTGAATTCAGTTAAGTTACAAAAAACTCTTGGATGGGTTTTGATTTTACAGGGTTACATTCCAAAATGTCAAGACATAGCTTAAATAAATGAAATCATAAGCAAACACTCCCACAATATCTGAATTATTTTTGTCACTACTTACATAAAAACATGATCCCCAACCTCTATTCCAAGGTGATCTGCAGTAACTTACAATATTGGTTGTACTACCTTTAAAAAAATACCAGGCCATGTGCAGCTTGTCCAGCCTCTTCAGCTTCCCCAACAGCAGACTCCACTTTAGCATAAAGAAAGATAGTGCCGCTAAATAAAAGCATTTCTGCACAATGGTGACTTTTCACAAAGAGACTATGTGAATAATTATCTTACAATTATATTGTTATTGTTGGTTGACCAGATAATGTAAGTGTTCAAATTAAATGAAAGTACTTCTCTTTGTGAAATTTCACCTTCAATCTATACAACGTTGTTTTTTATAGGATGAAAACAATATCTAATTGGCTCCCTCTTATTTATAAAAAAAAAAGAAAGAAGAGGAGTCTTAAATAAGAGGCTTTTTACTCAAAACCGAGAAAGAAAACTGGTGCAATAACTCTAATAGTAAATTCAGCCTACATTAAGTAACCTCTTCTGGAGCAAGAAAACAAAAAGAGTATCTTTATATACAGCAAGCATCTTTGTCTGATCCTTACCATGGAGCCAAGCAGACAAGGATGTTCTGAAAGTCACCAATCCAGCATGGTAAATCAACCCCCACCTGGAAGAAAACTGTCAACAGGGTTTAGCAGTAACATGTATCTAAATCATTGGTTTAATATGATTTTACATGCAACAAATTAAACAAAATCCCCTGAAGTTTAACATGTCTCAAGTTCAGTCTTTAGATCTGATATCAAGTACTTGACCCTACATTTTGATTGATGCACTTGCACTCTCTGCACATTTTTTGCAGAACTCCACTGAAACATGATTCTTGTCCACATGTAGGCACACGCCACCAGATGCCTCTTTCTCCTCCACCTTCACACGTTTCCTAGGCAAGGCGTAGTCATGCTCATTTTTGTTGGGCCCCTGGAAAAGTGAGGAAGATAATTTCATCCCATTCACATCACTCAACCTGGACAACAGCTGGCCTAACATGCTCTCGTTGGCCAACACAGCCCTCAGGTACCTGGTCTCATCTTCCAAATCCACCACCCTTTTACTCAACTGCAAATTGTCGTGTTTGAGTGAATGGTTTTCGGATGACAGTGATCCAACTTTTTTCTCTAATCCACTGACATATTGTTTCTTTTTTAGACGATTCATTCGGGCTGCCATGGCATTCTTATTAATCATGGCACCAAGGTTCTGTTGGCAGTCGCTCTTCTGATCCCCGGATTTTCTGTCAGGTGACGAAGATAATGATGCTCCTCCAAATCCAGAATCTTGACACATGTCTTCACCATCACCTAAATCGGTCAATCCAATACTAAATAGCGGAGAAATTGCGTCTCCATCAAAAGACCAATTTAAATCTTCTATTCCAAATAGGTCATCCATCTCCAATCTGTCAGTGTTCACATTACTTGAATCTTCCACCATATCAGCAACTTCAAATTCATGAGGACAAGTCACTGACTCCAGCTCACTTTTCAACGAACAACTTCTTCTTCTGGTAATCATGGTGGTAGGTCATACAAAACGTACACATGCGAAGCAAATCTGCATTCACAACCTGAAAGTAGATATACAAAAACAAGTGCAGTGCCAATTAATACATATAAAAATCTTTTTTCCTCCAAATCTTTCGTATTTTGCCAAATAGTACAACTACTAGAAAACCTCGCAACTTGCCGCTACAAATAGGGCCAACTCTGCCATCCGCTGACGTCTGGTCAAGAATAGTTAACATATTTTTAGCGTGCACATTAACAATTAATTTCCAACAGGAATTTAACTAAACACAACAGTAAGGAAAGTTAATGTTGGCTTGCTACTTGCTAGCAGTTATTAAACGATAAGGTTACCTAATCTACTACTACTTGGTTAGCTATTAGCTAACCTCGGCGACATTGGACAACTACGTCAACTATCTTGCAATCTTAATGAAAGTGACAAAATGACACATCGTATTCAATTAACATCATCTGCTTTTCAACTCACCAACAAATATTTACTTTATATAATCGTAAAAATAGCTTTTTAGTGTCTTTTAAATCATTGGGGACTTGAAATACCCGTCGAACTTAATTCCCACGCAGTAAACGCACCCTAAACGTCTGGAGAAGATGGCTGCCTTTGGACGTCACAGAAGCAGAGCCAGTAGATTCTTAGTCTCGCGATGTCAGACCACTCGCGATACGATTTCTGTTTTTCAAAATAAAGGTCGGAACGAAAACCTGATACATTTTTCCTTAATTATAATGGTAATACTTATTTCCCCCTGATTTGCGTAATGATTTTCCCAATGAGCCTACTAAAAAAAGGAAAGTTTAGCTATTTTCTAGTAACAAATTCGGATAGGCTATGGCTTTATAATTGTAGGCTAACTATTCTATCTCCGATCAATCATATAGGCCTAAGTTACATTTAGAAGAATGATTTTTCATTGAAAAAAAAAAAGAGTTATCATTTAGCTTATTTAGGCCTGGTTTTAGCCATATAACACACAGGCAAAAAAAAAAAAATACCATTAAGCCAATTAGGCTAATAATCAAATTATGTTAATGAACGGGTCTGTATCCTGTTGCCTAATAAAAACCCATAGACTATTTAAAGCAATCGCACCCACGATTTCGATTTCTATAGTCCTATATGCATGGATAAATAGGTTGACAGCACTACTAAAGCTTGTGCGTCAGTTCTGTGTAGTCGTGGGAATGCGCACTATACGCAACCTTGTGCTTGATATAGTCACGATTTCATCTGCTCGGGACTGCCTTTAGTTGTTCTCACTGTGGAGCCAAGTGGATTTAGAGTGGTGAGTGTCTTATCTTCTTTTTAGACTACATAATGTGTCAATAAATAAACAACTTTAGTCTTAACGGAAGTATAATAACTTAATTGTCTTCTCAAAAGAACATCATGTTTTGAATTAAAATAGTCTACATAGATCAAATATAGAAAGAAGGCTATAGATAGGCTATAGTCTGACCTACAGACCCTCAGACTGAAAGCGCTTTAAGGACAACCTTCTGGGTAGCAATGAAAGAACTGCTTAAAATTATGAGGAATGGTGATACACAGTTGTAGGTCTAGATAATACTTATTAAATAACATTTTCGTAGGCCTGTAGGCCTATTACAGCTTTTGTGTAAGTGTTAAACTACTAAGAATATATGAGAGACATGCGATTTACCTGGGAAATCCCATTAAACTGCATAACGCTATTTTATGCTGTTTAAAAGCTTGTGATTTTCTGCCTTCTTGGGTCTTGTTGTCGATGTCACGGTGGTCACATTTCCATGTTAGAATATATGGCAATCAAATGTCCCCAAAACAATTGCTTGGTTAGGCACATAAAAAAAGCATTTATTTTATTTAGCCTTCATAAGGAGTGTTAAGCAATAGTAGTTGTACTTTTGTCTTGCTGCTGAACTTTTGTCCTTTATTTTAAAGTATTAAATACTTTTTTTGTAAAAAAAAATATTTTAGGAAGACCAACAGTTTTTCTAACCAGATCCATTAACTAAATCAAGCATTGCAGTTTGCCCTTATTCAAAACATAAGCAAAGCAGAAATATTCTAGCAGACAATAATCTAGCCAGCGTGGAGTCAGCCTTGTATTAATAATTTTTTCCTTATGTTCTTCAAATTTAAAACCAAAGGACCCTTTGCAAGTCTATGGCTTATCTATTGTCCTGGTTTGGCCTTAGTAGATTGTTTTACAGGGAAGTGTTGTAGCAAGGAAGGGTAAAAAGTAAATCAAAACAGGCTGTACAGGGTTTACAGCATTTTTCTTTGTTTGTACTGAACTTATGAACTACCTGATTCTTATTATTACTTTTACCTTATAAGCTTTCGTGGAGATAATGATTTGAAGGTTGTTTTGGATGTGATCACTTGGAGAAAATGAGGTGCCTTGTTGCTTGGACTAAGTTATAACATGCAAGCATTCCTCAGATGCGCTGTTAGTCAACACACCATGCAACCGCTAATAGTTGCTAGCATATTTCACTTTCTAAAAGTACCTTTGATACCAGTTGAGATTCTGTGCATTTAAGTCGGATGGAAGTTTTACTGTATTACTTTGCCAGCCCATTGGCCTAAAGAGCTGGCTACTGTGTACAGTTTGTAAAAACGTTCAGTTCTACAACAAGGTAAATTGTGACTGCTTGACCAAACCCCTGCTCAAACAGTTTAAAAACAATAAAATCATAGACACTCAAAACAAATTAAGTCATACTGCAGAACTAAATGATGGGGTTAGTTGTTAGCTGACTTTGTGTTGCTTATCACTATAGACACAGATAGACCAAATGATTTCCCATAAAACCAATATGGATAATTAAATACTGTAAGGGAAGTGGGGGGAAAAATGGATGTTATTTCTATCATGAAACCAAATTTATGGTTGACTTTTGGAAACTTTTGCATCAATGGAGAATGATCCCTAATAATATATCACTATCCAGTTACTCAAGGTCTTTGTCTTCAGGAACAGCTTAATTTGAAAACCTTTTATTCTCCATTTGGTCAACAAATGTTCCCAATAGCTTGTATTGTATTTTTTCTTTCAGATTTAACCTAAGGGGTTGTGAATGAATCGAACATGGACATGAAGGATCACACCATATGAACAATTTGGGAATATAAAAAAAACATAAATATCACAAAATTTGCTATCTCATCAATCCAGATAAATTAAAACCCTTACCAGTGAATACTTTAAACCTCGCCAGTACAGTACCAAGTAAAACTAGTCGCCTTGAAACCAGAATACCAGAAACCTTCATTCCAATTAAATGAAATCCAGATAAAGTTTTAGCAGAAAACTGAGCTGCTGTTAGGACTAGGGTTATCATGATTGACCTGAGCTACCTGACAGAGGAGGAGCAGGGGTTGATCCTGGATGTGTTGAAGAGAGACGCTGAACTGAAGAAGGCCGAGGAGGAGCGTGTGAAGTGAGCTCACTTTCTATTACATTCCATATAGAGTAGGAATAGTGACACTTCTTTCAATCTTGCATCCTTAAATATGCAAGCATGCCTTCTTTACCTCCTTTCAATGAAGGATGCTCTATGGGTACTATATGGGTACCTGTCTTTCCCTCATTTTACTTTAAAATTCGAAAAGACAAAGCATAATTTACTACACCATTTGTTAATGTTGTGGTAGTTGTTGTTTTATATAATTGTGTCTAACTTTTCTAACTTTATAGTTTATTTATGTGATTTATTTACAGCTGTAAAAAATAATTTCCACCTAAACGATAGTCACCATCTCTTCTTTTGTTATTTCCTGTAAAGTCATATTTGTAGGCAATAACCAAATAAAAAAACATCAGACATTTTACCAGACTAAGGGGTGTGTCTGTGTAATAATTGAAAGAATTGGAAGATAGCATGAAAATTAAGTTGAACACTGGGCATTTCAAACATCACCCACATTATGCTCCTAGAAATTTACAGAAGTCTGAGCATGACAAAGGCAGGCTGAAGTACCTGACAGGAGAGTGGTTCTATGAGACCAAGTCAAAGCGGCACCGGGACCGAATCCATGGAGCTGACCTAATCCGGGCGTCCATGAAACACAGACAGAAACCTGTGACCATATGTGAGTAAATAGAGTAATTGATAACTGAATTGATAACTGAGGCTCACTTTTAGATTGAAATGTATCACCGCATTGATAACATATACTCACATTGATATTTGACCAGTGTATTAAAAATGCAAAATCCTGAAATTCAAAGATCTGTCTAATTTGGTGTGTCTTTTTGCAGTGGAGTTTTCCCAAATGGTGAGTGAGAAGCCTGGCTTTGTCAATAGTGACAACCGGGATGTGTTTGTCCCAGCAGAACCATGTGGTCTAATGGAAGAGCCACACACACGGCGAAACAATAAAAGGTGAGGGAATTGACAACCTAAAACATAGCTGAGGTTTTAATTTTTGTATTAGTCAAATTATTTTTAATAATAAAAAAATATATGTTTAAGTTGAATGTATTCTCTGGAAATGAAAACTATTTCATTACAAGCTCCTTGTTAGCAAAATTCCACCCTAAGACTAGTTTACAAAGAAAAGTGCACAAAGCTGTATTTCATTATTGTGAATGGAAGTGTTTCAGTATAACTTTGGATATTTGAATGGGTGTTGGGTACAAGGTTGGAGGCTAAAGTATGTTATTATGTCACTGCTCTGTGGTGTTACATAAAACATTCATGGGATTTAGGCCTAAGAAAGTCTTGAAAGGGGAGTTTGTTGAGTAATTGGAGAGAGGGAATTTAAAACATGTACAAATGATGGATTGCACAAATCTTTAAAAAAAAAGTATTTAAAACAAAAGCAGTGATACTTAAAATATTTTATAAGAAGCCCCATTAGTTTGCGGGTAAAGCAACTGTGGGGAGTATAGTATTGTATAATCTAAATTACTCTCGTGTCAACTGTTACATTCTGTGATAGTGGGGTAAAATTTAACCTCACATTATATTAGCATGATTGCTAGTGAAGGGAGAAACTGGACACTAAGTAGACATTTAGTAATAGGCCTCTAAGTTTGCAGTAATCTGCTTCTAAGGTCAGCTCTCACATGTTCTTGTTTTCCACTGCTTCTAAGGAATGTGTGACTAGTATAGCCTGAGTAAGCCTTTGGAAAGTATTACAGTTTTGAAATCAGAACTAGTTTTGGTACAATTTACTAGAATTAGCCTGTGTAGTCATGTTTTTCACGCCAACAGGATGCAAAGCATCAAACTACAATTACATTTACCTGTATTCGAGCAATTAAATGTGCCTTTTTTCTAATAGGGAAGAAGTTTTTCAAAGTTCACAAGACACACAGAAACCAGTTTTACAGTCACCTACAAAGGTACAATGAATCAACTGTAAAGTTGCACTGATTCCCTTTTCCTTGTTTGAATGTCTTTTATATATATACACACACTGCATATATATACACTGTATACTGTATATATAAAAGCTTCCTTTAGAGCTTTGTGCAGTTTTTTGGACAGAAATAAAACACAACAAAAAGACACAAAGACTTCTCCAAAGGCATACCCTTTAAAAAAACTAGTTGAGTTTATCTGAGGAAATTAAATATTTTTCTTTATCTTTTTATTTTACTAAAGCAAAGACAGAACCCCTTTAATAGTGCATCCCTTGCACCTCAAACTTTGGAATCATTGGAGGAGAGTGATGGCCAGTTATCCAATGGTATTATAGAGCAAACTAAGACACCTATGTGGGGTGAGTCTCTGAATTATACATTAAAGAAATGGAAGATTGTATCATTGCATGACTGCTACTCCAAATATAATTTAACTGTATAATTATGTCACTTCAATACCTTAATAGATCATACGATTTATTAATTGTGTTTTAATTGAGTGTATAGCTTGAGAGGCAAGGACTCAAAGCAAAGCCTTTTCCTTGCAAATCAATGTAAGTTTTTTCACAAACATTAAACTTGGTGCTCCTCTGGGTTTAGAGATTTTTCCTCTTTGCTTTTGACTTAAAATGTAAGCATGTTGTATGGCTGTCCCAAGCATTTTCTTTTTATGATTAGATAAGGTTCATTAACAGGAGGAAAATACAAACACATCAAAACAAATCAACTTAATCAATTCCGTAAAATTCACCACTTTTCATTGTGAAAATGCTGTAAGATCTAGCAGTATTTATAGAATTCAAAACAAATTAAACGATGATGAACCTTTTACCTTCACAAGGACACTGCAACTCCACTCAATGCATTGTGTGTACAGTTTGCAGTAATAATCAAATCATTATTTTTTGATTTGTTCCGGGACAGGTTTATGTCTTATGTCTTATCTCTTATGACTTATGACTTTTCAGAATTCTTTTACATTTTAGACTATGCGCATAACACTCAAAACCGTTCTATTGAATGTCGTTAAAGACAAAAATATGTAGTCCAGGAACCGTCTTGACCAGCAAGGCATTACATAAGAAAGGCATGTAAAATGGTCCCAAAGCCTTAAGCCGCAGTGCATGACTTGTCACCGATAAAGAAACTTAATTGGACTGTTTCTAACTTGTCAGAGTATAAGAAATGTTTTGGAGACTAGGTAAATGTATGAAACAGGAGAAACAAAGTAAACAGTTTCTGTTAACATGTGTATAAATTATTATCGATTAGCCAAATATCGCTTTTTAATGGACTTTTTTCTAAAGCATTTTCTCTTACATCTTTATTCTTTTATTTGTTTAGACATTAAATTATAGCTACTCTTGATATTTTTTATTCTTTTAAATTGAAATTTAAGAGATCCCTAGTTTGAAATCTAAATTTAATTACAATATAGTTCTGATTTATTTTCTATTTTGTATTATTTTTTCAGAGTCTCTACCACCACCTGAATGTTGCATTGCTAATCTTACTAACGTAAAACAAGAAAGTCCACCAAACAGCCCAGTCACGCCTTATGCACCTTTACCAACACTTGTGCCAGTACCAGTGCCTAGAAAGAAAACAAACCCATTCCAATCCCATCACTCTCTAGTAGATATTGATAGACCAACAGGTAGACAGAGTAATCACCCTGCCCCCAGAGGCATTCTGAAACACAGCTCCATCTGCAGTTCCACAGACTCACTGTATTCCCACCTGGCTTCTAGCTGCCAACCAGATCTCCAGAGCCCCATATTTCCGGAGTCTCCCACAGACATCAACCCAGTTCAAGGCAGAGAAGACAATGGCTGCATTGATAGGAAGCAGGTGATATTCTGTTCAGTTGTTGAGCAGAGCAGTTTGGACTGGCCAGTGCAAGATGGGAAGGAGCTGGGAGAGCACTGTCTATTGGATCTGGTCTCCATGGCTCCTTCAGAGGGGGCTGACCCTATAGCTACAAGCAACAACAGAATAGATAGTAGCCAGGTTTACCTTATCTTTTCATCCAAAGAAGAAAATGAAACTGTACCAGTTGTAGGCTCATTTGCTTGCCAACAACATTCACTTCAAGTGTCAATTCCGATTGGACACATCCCTCAAGTCAATGAAAGGGAAGTGGAAATAGATGGAGATAGTATGAGTTGCAGAAAGGGGCCACACTTCCAAAGCCATGATGCAGGCCAACCCCAGGTCCCTATTGGTAAGAATAGTATTTTCCCCTAACTCAATCCAATCAGTCAGTAACCAGATCAATCAGTAATAATAATCATCATCATCACCATTATGATAATAAAAATGATTTGATCCACTTGATCAATAATTAAATAATTTAAAAAAACTACTGAATAGTGTAAAATGTTCTTACTTGCTTGCTCAATTAACTAATTACTCCGACATGATTACTAATCCTGCAACTTTTCTAACCATTTATATTTTGTATTTTTTCTGCATATTTTATAAATAGATGTACTAGATTAAATGCATGTATGTGTTATGGTGATGGGTAATTGGAAACAGCAAAGAATAGACTGCTTTTGCATTGAATTTTGTACCATTAACTTGTTTTTTTCTCTGCGGGTACATGGGTAGTATAAATAATGTAATTAATATTAAACATTTAAGATTTGCTAATTAAATGAGGTAGGTAGTAAGAATGGTCACTTACGTAGTGCTGAGCTAATTTGTCCGGCAAAACTTGGTGACAATGTTGGGGTCCAATTATTCATTCCAAGAATCTATTGAATCTCAAGAGTGCTGTATTTCCTTATCACACGATAAAGCATCTCATATTTTAAGTACTCAATAATGTGTTATTCAGTCAATTATAGACGATAACTTTACTTGAAAAGTTAGCAATTGCATTAATCTATTTAACTTTCTTAGTTCTTTTTTAAAATTCTATTGAATTGAGCCACTCTCTCATAACTATGCCCACTCGCTCTCTAAAGAATAAAAGCTGTAAGTATAAATCAAAAGAAAAGAACAAATCTGATGGGCAATATGCAAATAACCCCCATTAAGAATATATAACCCAGCTCTTGGTTATTGCTGTAGGGTGTCAACTAACCCAGCAGTTGGATCAGGTGCTTGAAGCAAAGTGTGAGGTCACGAGTTTAAACCCACACTGAGCTGTTGAAATTAAATGGTTGGGCCAAAATAACCCAACATCAAGCCAATGGGCATAACTCAGATGATAACTAAATTCCTGAATATTATCCACCATCATATTTGTGCTCTTTGTCAGTAATTAAGTATGCACACTGCACATGTCGATGTATAAAGAATACCACAAATGCAGCATCTAAATATAAGTGAGAATCTTGGCGAAGTTATATATACTGTATGCTATACCTGTCTAGTTAGGAACTGCAACATGCAATCAGTCAAGCAAATAATTGTGGTGTAGCACACAATGATAATCTTACTAAATTAGACATAATATTATGCCAAATGCTTTGAAAACAGCTAAATCTTAACGTAATATTTCACTCAAAGGAATATGTACTTAACCTTATTAGTGAAGTTGTAAGCAAAACTAAAACCAGTTTAATAATATAAATATTTAAACCTAGCACTGTGTAATGATCAACCAGCACTGGTTGTCACGGGCAATTGATAATCCAGTACTTTTTAAATGGTGCTCTTATCACTGACATAATTATGTGATTTATGGGTCATTGTTTACTTCCTTTGCAGATCAACATGTACATGGTCATGCTGAGACCCTTTCCTCTCAGGTGTCCAACATCAACTTAGCAGAGCAGGGGTCAGGTAAGGCTGTTCAGTTAGAGACAGATAAAGAGGAGGATGGTCACTCCGTGACCAAGGTCAGAGACGGTTACGGTTGGCGACATAGACACAGCAACGAGATACGGTCCGATCTGGCTGTGGAAACCAGTGACGAAATGAAGATTCTTAACAACGTCACAGATAGCAATCCATCAAGTGATCCTGTCTCTAAGACTACATCACTGATGTCTCCAGGGTCACAAAAAGAGATACTTGGAATATTCAGTAGAGGTGAATCAAAAGTAAGTAAGCATCCCGAAACACAAATCCTAGTGCAAGAATATCCCATCCAGTCCATCCTTAATTCCCAGTCTACTGTAAATAACGTTGAGGAAAAAAGACATGTTACTTTCAAGCAAGATGTTGCCACTCCAGATAAGCCAGAGGTCAGGACACTGCAGCTTACAGCCCTACAGAACACTACATTTAAAGATACAATCACTTCTGTCAGTTTAGACTCTGATAAGGCCAGTAATAAGATAACCGTGAAGGATGGAGACGAGACGTATCCTAAGAAACTATCCAACCTAAAATCATTTTGGGAGAGAGAAAACAGTGGTCCAAGGGTAATCTTTGCTAAACGAAGTGCCAGTGCAAAGTCTTTTGAGACACCAGAGATAAATCTCTGTATTGTAGACCACGAAAGACATGACTGTGACGATGCTTTAACCAATACAATGATAGCAGAAGACTCGCAGCATCTTAAAAAAAGTGGGATTGACCCTGATTCAGACGTCTGTCCCCCTCAAACGGAAGAAGAAAGTCCCGATAGAAACATTTCTTCTCTGTCTCATTTAGACCTTTCACAAGAGGAAGGTACATACAGAGCTAGACCCATCTTAATATGTGAGGAGATTGATGACTCCTTTGAAGGTGTCAATACATTTTCTGAGACTCCTCTGCTACTAGAGCCAGTTACATCTTTATCAATCACCCCATCAAGTGTCATCCTAAGTCAGCAGGATCCACAGGAGAACAAGGCAACCAAGATCAATGACTTGAAATCTTTCTGGGAAAAGGAGTACTCTGGACCAAAGATTTTTATTGGTGGAGCTAAGGAGGCTTTGAGTAGTCAAACCCATCAACAGGCTGATCAATGTTCTGTCGACATCACTAGGAAACTGACCACTTCTAAAAGTAACCCAATAACATCAACAATTAGAAAAGACAGTGTCGACCACGAATTAAAAAGCTCTTCTTTAGGATCATCAGACTCCGCTGTCCTAACTGAAACAGACATTATTCAAAAGTGTTTCGTCAGAAGTCCATCTAAGACCTGCCACCCTAAGGCCTTGCCTAAAGAATCATCTAAACAGGATAGTTCTCCTTTAAAAACTTTCTCAATAGACATTAATCCACCACGGTTGGATTGTGAGGACAAATGTGAAAGGCAAATGCTAGCTATAGGGCAAAGGAGAAGGCCTTCACATGAAACAAAGCAGTCAGGATCATCAGTTATGAAAATCAGCACAGAAATCACCTTGTCTCCTCCTCAATCCAGCCCTGAGGATCCAGGCCAGCATTGTCATACCCTGCCACAGAGCAGCTCTAAACAGAGCCCTTTAGATGTGAGTTTATTTCTTCAGGACACTACCCAGTCACCTCAGCATCCCACGAGAATGATACATTTAGGGACAAGTTTGAATGTGGAACAATGCAGTCCAAGCCCTTCCTCTGAGTCACAACAACCTCAGCACCAACCTTTTAGCAAAGCCTCTGAAGCTGTTCATTTCGTTCCGCAGTGTGCCAATATAGATGATGGTGAAAAAAGATTTGCAGATGTGTCTGATGAGTCTGAAACATGTCCACGTCTTGCAAGGTCTTTTATTCCCCAGAACAATGAGCACTATCTTGGGGTCGCTGAAAGGGCATATGTGCCTCATTTTTACAAAGGAAAAACCAACAAGGAGTTAGACGCAATGCACCCGGCTCCCTTGACTTTCCTCGACGAGAAGCAGAAACATCATAGCAATGAGGGGAGTTCCTTTAGGACACATGCCTGGTCCATGAACAATGCTGTCAACTCAAAACAAGACAGCAAAACCATGGCATTTTCTCAGCACGGGGGAAGTTCAGACAGTAAGCTTTTGAATTATCTCCTCAAATACATTTATTGTAGAATTAGCAGTCACATTTACTGTGATAAAATATATTGTGGAGGCTACCAATGACAACTATTGTGTAGGCATAAAACATTAGTTTCTTTGATTTTCCATGTAATAATGGAATGATTGGTTAGTTGTCTGGTTGATTGAATCACTGATGCATTGCAAAGGGTTGCTGTTTGTGTTGATGTGGATTTTCTGGAGCTAATCTTGTTTAATATATGACAGGTTATCAGGTCTCAAATCCAGTCCAGTTAGCACGGACACAACTTTCATCAAAACTTAAATCCTCATCCAAAAGTATGGAGAACCTTACCTCACAGCCAACAAGTAAACAGGCACATTCATAACATCTGAGTCTTTACTTTATTTCCACCTAGGCCATAATTCTAATTCTAAAGAAGCATTAATATTATACTATTGTTGAATTTCCAGTTCCGAGGGCAAACATATATGTGATTAAATCTGTTATATTCTTCCACAGGTAAAATTATGGAAAAGGACCAAAGAGGACAATTAAATCTAAGTGTTGATGATGGTAAATATTCTCAAATGTTGTCAATATTACAATTGTTTTTGTTAATGTCCAAAATTCTATAAAGACACACAGATACAAATGAATAGCAGGATCGTAATTTTATTAGTTTAATAACTTACATTTATATTTTTCAGTTACTGGGTTGCACCCCAATTTCCTCACAGACTCAAAGGAACAGGAAAATATGAACATGTCAGTGCCTGTTTTACTGCTGGACGAGGTAACATGCAAACTGACCACTGCACCCATAGAAATTGCAAATGTCCGTTTCAGTTTTTAAATTAGATGACTTATAAATAAGGCTTATAATAGATATAAAAAACACAATTCGAGCCAAGCCTGCTGAAGAAAGAAAACAGTTGTGCCAACATTTTTTTTTTTTAAACTTTCTCATAGACATATGGCAGAGACAGTGACTGTATTTCAGAAGACAGGCTCCATATGGGCTGGAGGGGAAAAACAGGCAGCTCTTCATCCAACCTTAGCCTGACCTCTGGCATGGCCACCATGTCCTCTGTATGTTCATCCACATGTCACTATATTTTTGCAATACACAGCCCTTTGAATACAGACTCTACTTATTTCTTACATATTCACGACAAAACAATGCATTTTGATGCATTATAAATTATGTAATAACAACTGTACATAGGTT
Source organism: Galaxias olidus (assembly GCA_026901105.3). NCBI lineage: Eukaryota > Metazoa > Chordata > Actinopteri > Galaxiiformes > Galaxiidae > Galaxias > Galaxias olidus. The sequence goes on from JAPMUY010009769.1 coordinate 666,675, forward strand.
TGATTGACCAGTTAACATAGCACTGCCTCCACAAATGTGCAGTAGATATCCAGTATAACTCATCATCCAGATTGTTACAAACTTTTGTTTTTAATTATCCACAAGATAAGATGGTTTTGGCAAATCAGTTTATTAATTCTCCCCTGTATTGTTTGGAATTTGAAGGTGGGCAGTGTGATGAGCATCAACACAAGTGAATTTGGAGACTTGGAGGTCCAGGGCACCATCCAGTTTGCCATGAATTACGTCCAGAAGCTAGGCGAGTTCCACATCTTTGTGGTTCTTTGCAGAGACCTGGCCATAGCAGAACCCAAGAAGCACCGCTCCGACCCGTGAGTAGTTTAGTAATTGTTACATATGCAGTAGTTTATCCATCCATTAATGCAAACCCACTGCTAAATAAATAGTATTATGTAAATTAATATTCCCTGTCTCTACGGCAGTTACAGTCTATTTGACAATATTTGCTATGTAGTATTCTGGGTGATTTTATTCCAGGTATGTTAAATGCTACCTTTTACCTGACAACACAAAGATGGGAAAGAGAAAAACCAGTGTAAAAAAAAAGACTACAAATCCCACCTACAACGAAATCCTTAGGGTAAGGATTCTATTGTTGATAAGACAAGATATTTTTTAATAACTGTTTTAAATATTTACTACAGTACTATCGACTAAAACCAGAATGTTATATTTCTGAAAATATATATTGTTTTCTTTTTGTATAGTTCAAAGTCACAATGGAAAATCTAAAAACTCAGAAACTGAACCTGTCTGTTTGGCACAATGACAACTTTGGACGGAACAGCTTCCTTGGAGAGGTGGACCTGGACTTGTCAGAGTGGGACTTTAACAACACAGACATAAATGATTATGCTTTAAAAGCCAGGGTAAAGGATCATGTGTTTGTGTATGTACATCTATGACTCATAGATACTACTACTACATAAGATACAATTTCAATATGTTAATATGTTTGGGCTATCTCAGATCTCAACAGCCTCACAATCCCCTTGTCACTCACCATGTGTCGACCACAGAAGCGAAATGAGAGTAGCTGTGCGTTTTCTACCACAAATTTCCTACAGTAAGCTGAAACACTAAATGTTGTATTTTTAACCTCTTTCCTTTGCTTTTTGCTAAAGGAAAAAAAAATACCTTTACAATACCCTTTTGGAACATTAAATCTGAGTGTTTATTACTGCTCTCACAGGTAATAGGACGTCAGAGACTGGTGAGGTTCAGATCTGGGTAAAAGACTGCAAGAATCTGGCACCAGTTAGGGGGGTAATTATTGACCCCTTTGTGAAATGGTACGATGTAACTATGTTTTTTTTTTTTACAAATTATACATTGTGGCCACTTTGTTAGATACACCAACTTGTACCAAAATAACGAAACAGAATTATATGGCCCTCAGCTGAATATATTAAGCTTGCAAAAAATGGTTAAGAGGTTTAATGGTTGTTAATCAAATATTTCCAAATATTAGAATGGGAAAAATGTGACTTTGTCCGTGAAATGTTTGTTGGTGGTATGGTTCCTCAAGCATCTTAAAACTGCTTACCTCCCATGGTTTTCATGCACCAAAGTCTCTAGAGTTGTCCAGACCTTTCAAAGTACATGTTTAGGTCATACCACTCATATTAATACAGTTTCTCCAAGTGTTGTGAAAAGAGCATCTCTGAATGGTACCACATCTAAATAAGCACTCCATTCAGAACTACCTGGTATTATATACGGTTTTATTTTAAATTGATTGGATTTAATTTCAAATAATTTTGTTGTCCAAATTAACTTCAAATGTATTCAGAGGGGCTTTAGATCTGTTCCTGGTGATATTCTGACATATAAAGTATTATTTGAGTAAACATATTTGAAAACACCCACTCAATTATCCTCCCCTTGATATTTCCACAGCACTGTACTCCCAGACACAAGCAGGAAAAGCAGACAGAAGACACGTGTGGTGAAGAGGACGGCGAATCCCATGTTTAATCACACCATGGTGTATGACGGATTCAGACCAGAGGACTTAATAGAGGCCTGTATGGAGATCACTGTCTGGGACCATGACAGACTGAACAATCACTTAATTGGTGGAATAAGGCTAGGGTTAGGAACAGGTAATTGTTGTATTTTCTGTATTTTCTGTTTTACCAAGATGGTTTGAATATGTAAAATCACTTATGATGACGAAATGATCACAGATCATGCATAGTGACTTGATGAGTCTATATACAAGTCTATACTTGTTTATTTTTTTCCTAATCTCTTTTTGCAGGAAAAAGTTATGGTGCAGAGGTTGAATGGATGGATTCAACATTGGATGAAGCAAGTTTATGGGAAAAAATGATGCAGTCTCACAGTGAATGGGTAGAGGATGTCTTACCTCTGAGAATCTTTGTTATGGCAAGAAATATGTCAAAATAATTCGACTTTGATATAGTAGGCCAGCTGCAGCATATGCCCATAATGGTTGACCTTACCCATGAGTTGTATTAGTTAGAATGCCATGCATGGTATTATCAAACTACTATGTCTAGTTATTGCTACTGTAGATAGCATACAGGTTGCCATTGTACAGTGTATTAATAATAGTAACCCCATAAAGGGGGCACATACAATTTGTGTTTTACAGTATGTTAATTGTATTGCGGTTTGTTGTTCATTAATGTTAGTTCTCCCTGTCCATAATTATTATTGAAGTTGGAAACAATTACCACTTCAAATTACAAGATGATCATGAGGTAGTCCCCTAACAGACAATGTAATAAGAGCTTTGTGTAAAACATTTATTTTCCTAGGATAATGAACTATGTTTCTTCAATAAATATCATGATTTCAGTGTTGTATTATTCTATGGAGCCCCGGAGATGACATGAACGTCTTTTTTTGTGTAAATCGCGCGTGCGACTTATAACTCGCACGCGCGCTTTAGTCAGTCGCAGATGCTTAACTCACACGCGCGAGATACTTACACCTCGCGGGACTTACAACCCCGCGCCTTGGAGTAGCAGCAAAGAACTTACATTGACTTCTGTACTCTCTTTGGTTTCGTCTCTTGTGCTTCCATACTCTTTCTTTGGTAGCAGGTCCCGTATCATGTCACCTCCGGGGCTCCGTATAATTCAAGCATTTGTAGTTTGTTTTCCCCCAGGCGGAGACTTTCTGAAGTTGCCGTTGGCCCACGACCAATGGCTGCGTTATACAGTTTCAATGAAGTTCCCATGGCAATACAAAATCAACAGCCTGAGTTAGTGGACCTACGGTTAGCTGCACGGTAGAAGGCACACGTTTTCCTGTGCTAAGCAGACTTTTATCTTAAGCAAATTCAAAGAACTCCACTGTCTGCGGCACAACACGGGTGCAGGAGCAAACGGTGCTAACAGTAACATACGGTAACGTTACAGTTGTCAAACCAAATTTTGTTACTAACGTTAATGTATACTCGACATTGGTAAGAAATGCTAAGAAAACTCTTGTTTTTCTGAACTATTTTTAAAATGCCCTTGTGATTTTGTAAAATAACGATATTAACATTTAGCTGTCCATACTTTGTTTATCTCACAAAGTTAAACAATAATAATATTATTTTAGTCCATTGAAGAATCACTCTCTTACTCGAGGCTCTTGCTTCCTAGACCTAGCTAGTTGTAGTTCTATCTCTCTTCTATTAAGTTCTAGTAGACTAGCCACTGCACTGGACCGGTAATCGACGCCTCCTGGCTGAGACTCCTGTAATCATGGGCAAGAAGGCATCTGATGAAGACAAATGCTCAGTAGCAGAATCTTATATACATTTTCAGTAAGCAACGTAGTTAGCTTTCTAGAAATAACCTTAACGTTGTTGTTGGCGGGTTAACGTTATGTGGCCATAATAAACACATCACATTGTTTTAAATGGGTAGACGCATGAAAATAGCGTAGCGTAGGTAGCATTTTAGTCGGTCAGTGTAATATAACATGATGGATACACGATATCATTTGATTTATTGTTTTCTTAATTCTCAAAATAAAATATAAAAAATATTTTCTGACTTTTAGAATAGAAATGAAAAATAATGAAATACAAGATTTCCAGGACGAGATCGTTCAATTGGAAGCAAACCAACTAAAATATACAGAATTGGTAAGATATGTTAACTCGGTATCAGCTTTGAACATGTAGAATTTGAGTTACTGTATATTAGTGTCTGGGAAACTCTTCTCTCATTCATTCTATTTTACTGGCGTTTTTATATTGATTATCATGACCCTAAGGATGATGGGAATGATTTGTCCACAGTGTAATCAGCTTAAAGAGGAGCAAATGGGCCATATCAAAATGCTGAGAAAGCATGCTAAAGATCAGGAGAGGAAGCTGGAGCAAAGAGAGGTGGTTAATAAAGAGCAAGTGGAGCTGGCTCTGCAACAGCATCTTGAGATGGTCCGTTGTCAGGAGGCGGAAATAGCTGGTAGGCAAGGGTACCTTCTGGAGTTTATAGGCTGCGTCAATGGCATTGGACAAATATTGTAGTATCATGCCAGGCAGTTGCATGTTTTTAAAGTCTTGATTAATCTTTGCCAATTATACTTTATCACACCCCAAAAAAGGAATTTAACTCCTGCGGTAAGGCTATAACAAAGAATATTAAGAGACAAATTCTTTCTTGGATGTGTGTGTTAGAGCTTCAACTCGAGCTGCGTGGTCTGGGAGAACGAGTGCTAGAGTTGAAGGCTATGCGCCACATCTGGCTTGAGTACAAGAACGTCGGCAGGCAGGAGGACCATAAGCAGATCATACACCTGGAAAAAGAGTTGTCTCAAATGCAGAAGGGCTTCCATGAGATGTCAGGTAGATATGGTTACTATTGAACATCAGGGATCTTGGGGATTCAAACCTGAACCTTGTATTTTCTTCTGATGATCAAACTATACAAATCACACTAAGCTCTCCATAAAATTTTAGTGACCCTACCCCCGACCCCAACACTTCCTCCTCACAGGCAACATAAAGCGTTCTCTGAATGTGACTTTCAATGAGATAGATAAGAAGACAGTCCAGTTGATTGATGACAAAAAACAGCTGGCCACTGAGGTAAAATAAGATGCTTCACATTCCCTTTCAAATGAACCTATCACTCAGTACCAATCTGATTATATTTGCGGCGTTATATTTATGTCTGAGAGATTCAAATTTTTGTAACATTTGTTAGCCTTGGATACACTGTGGTGTATATAGGAAAAGTTTTATTCATAGGCAATAGATATAATATATACATAAAAAATATTTCACAAACTGCTCATAATATGGCAATGGAGATTGCAGAGGGATGGAAAATAAACATTGACATCCGATCCAAAATAATCTATTTCCTGACAACGTAGCGACTTCTGTTCTAGTCCGGAATTTAATGTTGTTGTTTTGGTTATTTTCCACACTCTGGATTTAACTAACTGATGGCTAAACCGATATTTCCAGTTAGCCGTCTAGCAATAACAAAGAATGATAATAAACTTTTACAAACAAAATTGATTGGCAACACAAAATGAGGCAGTGCACTTATAGTGCCAAGCAAAGTAATCAATTCAATGGGTATGACGGCTCAGGCAGCTACAATGTTTTGTGCTTAATATTAATAATAAAAAGACTTAACTATTACATTTATATTTATCACCTTTGAAATACACCAACTGTGTAATTCATTATTTTTCTAAAATGAATGTTATATCTCCTTGAATTCAATTTGAACATACAAGTATTGATAATTCTTAACAAACAAAATGCATCTTAATTATATGTATCTCTAGAGGGCCATCAAACACCTTGACAAGCACAGCAGACAGGAGATAAAAGAGAATGATTGGCTGAAAAGAGAGGTGTGAACTCTTAATGCATTCTTACATTGTACTGATCACCAAACTAACAGAAATACCTTGAAAATACACTAGATTCACCTTTGATTTACTGTCGGCTCTGCTGTGGAGGTGTAACTCTCATGTCAACTTTTCTTGCTCTAGCTTGCCATCTACAAAAAAGAGGTGTCCATAACAGTGGTGGCAGTGCATAGTCTGGAGGAGGAGAACCTTGAACACATGAACCAGCTGTTTAAACAGCGCCTGGACCAGCTAAACATCCCCAGGTGAAACAGTCCTCTCCGCTCCAGTTTTGCCAAAGAAAACAAATTATTTAAGTAATCAGTCTGTGTTAATTTAGCATAAGGGGATTTTTTTTGTTCTTCAGGAGTGTCTTCCTTACTCAGGTAGCTGGACTGGGGCGAAGTGACTCAACAATGCAAGAGAAGTATTTCAGGAGCCTTGGAGCAGGTATGCCAGAGAGATTTATAAAAAATGTATTAAACTTAAACCCTGGCAACAGATCACTCCCACGCATCTCAAGTCTCACATCTCATTAAAAATACTACTTCTCACTTACACTGTCTGTCCTGTCTCTCTGACCTCCCCCAACCCTACATACCATCTTGTACCCTCCGCTCCACTGACTCTAGTCTTCTCACCATCCGCAAAACCAGACTCCTCTACTTGGGGGACAGAGTTCAGCGCTGCTGACCCAAATCTCTGGAATTTGCTTCCCCCAGCTTTTCGGAACTCTGACTCAATTAAGTTTAATATCCCATCTCAAAACTCACTTGTTTCCCTTAGCTTACCCCTAGTTTGTTCCCTTTGTACAGTGTCCTTGAGTTATAAGAAAGGCGCTTATAAATACAATGTATTATTATTAACAAGTCAATCTAAGAAGAAGACCAGGAACTATGCGAGTTGTTGATAGTTGTGTCGTATATATTTAACAAATAATTCCGCCCACAAGAGGGTGCAAAAGCAATATGCACCTTTATCCAGGGCTGTGTTTCTTTATATTGAGAAACAATGAATATGTATTAATCTCTTGGGCCTGAGGAAATGGTGTTGTCACTGATGTCTAAGACTTTTCTGTAAAAAAACGACTAGGATTGATTAAAGGCAAAATGGTCAAATGCCAGCTTGCTGTTCAATTGTAAAGGGGCACCCACCCTAGACATGTTGTGACAGGAAAATATGAGCATATAATATCTATCCTCTGTTACTACAAGGCAGTATATGTTCTTCATGGCATACCTCAATGGCTAACATAATGTTACAGGTATTTAGTCAGATTCGGACGAATCAGCTATTTTTCAACTTTCTTTCAGTGCACCTGCCTTTTCAGTTAACTGTTTAAACACACTGAAAACTATGTAGGACTAATTATGTTTACGGTTCCCTCAAGATACTGTGGAAACTTCAAGCAGTTCTAAAAGTTTGGAGAATGATGAAAGAGATGGCAGTCAGACCAAACTGCAGGTAAGCTTACCAACTGAACTTCAAACTATCAAATTCACCTATGGAGTATGCTATATAGTGTTCTGAACCTACATTTGTAGAAGCTCATTAGCTGCAAAATACTTAAATCAATATTACATATAATATTGAGCAAAGAGAATCCCTTATTTTTGAATTGGGGAGAACGCTTAATTTGTATGGAGGACCAAAGCTGCCAAAATTAAACAGAAATAAATAAATGACAAAAAAATAAGTAGAATGCCATGGAGTGTATTTTCCTTTCCCTGTTTATTTACTTTCTTATTTAAATTTTTTTATTGCTTTTTACATTTCCTTTTACATTTGGTTTGCATATCCAGTTATGTACTTAGAATTTACTTTTTTACTTCTGTAATATTTTCTTTATACATTTCTTCAGAAGTTGCTTTTTACATTTCTCCTTCATTATGCAAATGATGGGGCTGTCATTTAAAATATGTCAAGGGGTCAACTTTTCGCCTATTGGTTGATCGACATCAGTACTTTTCTTAAAGTAAGTACTGAAACAGTCTTTTCTTCCGAATTTTTGTTAGGTTTAGTAAACGTTTATGAATAAAGACAAATGAATAAATATAAAATAAAAGTGTGTGCTTGTTGTTTAACCTGTCTAGCCAGTAGCCATTTTCCTAGTTTGATTGCTAAGACTGAAAAAGAAAGCGCTGCCTACTCATTTGCATAATGAAGAAGAAACGCATACAAAAATGTAAAAGGAAATGCCAAAAGGAAATGTAAAAACCAACTTCTGAAGAAATGTTTAAAGAAAGTAATACCAAAGTAAAAAAGTAAATTAGAAGTACAGAGGAGGGGAAATGCAAAGCAAATGTAAAAAGCAATAAAAAAATTTAAATAGGAAAGTAGATAATAGGGGCTGTAATACAAAGGAAAATACAATCCATGGCACTTTATTTATTTTTGAGTCATCTATTTATGTATTTTTTTTAATTTTGGCAGCTTTGGTCCTCCATAAATTTTAACCATCCACTCTGCAATGTTTAGGGAACCAAAAAAGTATGACATAGATGCTTTCATTAGCTTGAACCTTCCAGCTGCATCCACACCTTTGTAGACGTGGCTCAGTAATAATCGGCCTTCTTGTTGGTTTATCCACCCCCAGCCAAGCAGGATGCATATCTTACTTACCTCTCTTTGTGTGTTTCATCATCGGTAGGAGGATGAGGAGGAGGAAGAGGATCTGCTCTTGGGTCCTTTGGAGCAGAAGCTGTTGAGTGTGGTGGGCCAGGCTGTACCTCTACACACCCTTCCCCCGGAGGATCCGGACAGCTTTGCAGCTCCAGAGGACTGGCCTCTAACAGCAAACATCATCCACAAAAGATTCCAGACTTGACTGATACATGGGATGTCCATTTTATTAATTTAAGCATTTAATGCATTATAGTGGATAAAATGACATCTGACGTTTAAGATAGGCAAAATGATTCATGTCTTAAAAGTGATTAATTTGATGTATCACATCTTCAGATATATATGGAGCTATGGTTATTGTTGTGAGATTCCACTTCAAAGTACTCAGAAATATTCGGCTGCACGGTTTAAAATAAATATTGCAAAGAATTACGAAATTGTGGAAGATGCACTTTATTGGAAAACCAAGTCTGCATACATACATTTCTTCATATATTTTATATATAAACAAAAATATAATCTGCAGGGAGAATGCAGCAAATATGCTCAATTAATGGATAGAATCACTTTCATGTCTCAAACCATCTTTCACTGCCTCCACTCACTACCCATCAAACAAACAGGAAGAGTTTTAAATACACAAAGCACTGATCAACAGTGCATTCTTTTCCTGCACAACTGGATTCCAACACCAAAAGGCAGAAGCCACCCAAACTCCTTGAAAACCACCTTTAAACAGTATGACCCCCATCTACATCCACCGTCTTGTGATGCCCCTAACCCCGTCCATGAATCAGTGCTGCTCCATGAAAAGATGACAGCGAGCATGAAAGAGACCCTGCACATTCAGGTTGAAAAAGGCAGCCAGTATTGCATTGTCAATTTAAGAATAAATGACATGCCAAGCCTAGAAGCATAAATGCAGAATCATTCCCAATACAATGCTGCCCCAATCACAAATGTAAAGCTTTAACTGGTGTGTGAAAATATTCCCTGTTACCAATTTGATAGAAATCTTATCTCACCAAAATGTACAGTGAGGATTTATTGAAATCCAAACACACAATGGAGGGGTGTTTCTTTATGGGCTACAACAAACTACTTATTATTTTGGTAGTTCGGGAATATTTTGTGCAGCCATCAAAACAAGTCTAATTTTTTAAACTTTATATTATTATTTTTTTTTACTCAATCACTCAAAGTCCAGTAATACAATCAAACGTATGTATAAACCATGTATAAACTTTTAGAGTTATATGTCATAATTTTTTTCTTCTGTCATGTCCTCTGTGGATAATCATAAATAAATACAAACAAATATACGAGGAATGTCTACTGCAAAAGTAATACATAAAAGAAAGAAAATAAAAATCATGGTATTAAGGTGAGTTAGCGTTTTTCTAATTTGGGATGGTTAAATTTGATTTTCATGATTGATGATCAGATTGGATAAAGCGACTTTCCCACCCTAACCTGCAGAATAAAGCATCAAAGCAGCGTGTACATTTGACAACAAATCATCAGTTTCACGTATATAACAGCAAGGTCAAATTACCTCCCTTTACAATAAGTGTCTGTTTTTCTCTTTCCAGACCAAAAAGACGATGATCCCAGTCCAGGGAGTTAGAAAGGCAGCACAATCTTTCCTCAAGACTAATGGGCACAATGTCCTCTGATGCCTCTGGGTTGATTCACCTGCGCCATCAGGTGACTCCTTAAACAAGTTTTGCTTCTTTAGATGAGGAGTTAAAAAACAGCAAACTGGAGTTTAGCTTGACAATTTACTGCCCTGTGGTTCAAACTAATCCTTTCACGTTACATAAACTGCATCTGGGGAGACAAATAAGAGAACAATCAAATGTTAATGCAGAATCTCATTAATAATTGCAAGTAACGGTGAAAAAAAATTGTTGGCTAAACCCCCAAAAATGAAATTCATTTGGAAGTGGGATATGAACACATAGTCCTTCTGTAAATAATAAAAAACAAAGATGATTAGAGCTTCGTAGAGTTTCCGTTAAAGCAAATAACAGTAAAAAAACATATTAATGGAGGAATTTTGTTCTTCAGAGAAACATTATTTGTGTCACTCAAGACAAACCACAGCACGACAAAGTGAATAAGTGAAAAGTTTAGTGCTTGAAAGTGATAGCAGGTTATTAAATGGGAGAAAGTGTATAATAGCACTTTATTCCGTTGCACTCAGGCTTATATGCATTAGGCGTGCGCACACGTGCACACACACACACACACACAGGACATGCTGTACCTAAATATGTCCTATAGGAAATCCTTAAGAGAGAGTTGTGCAAAAGGGTCCTTCCCTGATGCTCTTGCAGGACTGTGACTGGAGGGATTAGAGGCTGTCAAGAACTACAGCCGTTAGAGAGAGGGACAGAGGAGGATGGTAAGAGGGAAACTAAATGGCAGGATGAAAAGAGAGGACTCAGGGCAACACAGATGTTTCCAAGAAAGAAATCTTACAACTTGAGCCAATGCTACCGTGCGTATGATATATATATAAGATGTATGGGAAACAGGGATGTTATGAAAGAAAAGAGAGAGGGGGGAGGGGTACATGATGGTACATCATGACTCCTTCTCAGAATGAAAACCAACCATCTTCTAAAACGTAACAGTTGGAAGGGAGCAAGTTATCGCTAGCTGCCCTGTTCAGGGGCCAAATGTAAGAGGAGCAGGCAGCAGCCACACAGTACCTGTGCTCCTGGGGCAGGGCCAAATGGGTTGGCTGGCCTCATGACTGGCTGTGAGTACATCATTGTGGGCTGGGTCATCATTGCCATTGAACCCATCTGTGGAGGCTGAGAAGAAACAAGTCACAATGAAAGAAAGTCAACTCACACCACCACACATTTTTATTTATTAATTTATTAAAAAAACTATATATAGGCTCACAACACTAATGGCCTGTTCTGGTCAAATCCCACTGTGCTGGAAGGAGAAAATGTTCAATCCAGTATAATATATATAACATATACAGTTACGATCAATACAATACTGCTGCTCGAGTAGAGATTTAGTACACAATATACTGGATTGAACATTTTCTTCTTCCAGCACTGTGGAATTTGACCAGAACAGGCCATTAGTGTTGTGAGCCTGATTGGCCTTTAGTTACTGGTTAACTCCAGTCTAAATATAGCTGTCTAATGAGCCCCAAGCTCTGGCATTGAATCCTCCTGTCCTGCGATGCACTTGGAAGCTGATACAAAATATTGTCAATCATTACAGAAACTCAGCAAATATAGCTACCTCACTAGCACTACCTTGCCGTTTGGCTCTGAAATGTCCAAATGAATCAGCCAACACCAAATAGGAACGCAGTGACTCATCGTCGACGTCTTACCACCACCGCTTTCTCCATGGCAGAATGCTCTCCAAACCCGCCTGGGGTATGGCACCTGTTTAATGACTAACTGGGCTGCTTTGAAACAGACGGGACACTCCAGGAAGGGCACCTACTTCTCAGTGTGTGTGAGTCAGAGCAGCATCTAGTGCTTAGACCTAAAAACATATTTGGCCATAGCTTAGTTGCATTATCAGCAGCATCCTGCAGATGGCACACTGGAGCTGATCACTGGCTGCACTGACCTTGCTTTACCACTGTAGCTTATTTCCTAGAAGTACATTATGTCTGAATGGATTGTGAACGGCGGCCTACTTGTCCCTGCAAACAGCTGGGGTCCCTTTAGGTGAGTTACTTGGATGGACTTTTGCTGTGTCTCAGCTAGTCGTGAGAACTTCCCATTCACGTTTACTTACATTCTCGACACTTGCCTCTCCCTAGAACAAGAATCCCATAAAGACATATCATAAAGCAAAGCTGCGCGTTACTAGGAGCACGGTCCCCTAGGACTTACCATTCCATATGCCATCATGCCCGTTGGTGTAGTTGGGGGGAAGGCCATAACAGATGGTGCCTAGGATAACAAAGAATAGCGAAGACAATCATCAACAGAGCTACGACCAAAACCTCACCCATGTCTAGATGTAGTTCATGCATTTACTACATGGAGAACACGAGTTATCCTACAGAGTGGCAACTGTGACATTGTAGCAAAAGGATTAGCATTTATTTTGTCATGTTCATTGATACATTTTGAAAGTCACACCCTGTAAAATGTGTATCCACTTGGGAGGATGAAAAATGCTTAATCAAGCTTGAATGACAGAGTGTAACTGAAGGCGTATTACACTGTTCCCATTAGCTTTAAGCCTCTTTCACTTCTGGTTCTAACTCTCTTTCCACTGTCACAGGTGCAGACAGTCTCTTTTAACCTGTTTTATAGAAAGGAGGAACCTGAAACGACTGTTAGTGCTCAGCAACTATTTCATACGTCACATGCCTGTCGGCCTCCCAGAATCTTCTCTGGCAAGGACCCAAGAACATCTGGGAGATATTTCACGGAGACACAACCAGGGTTAAGCCTGACTGGCAGATGCACACAGTGACATGGAGAAAGGGAGCCAAAACTTGTGAGTCAGCCAACAGGACAGAGAGAAACGTGTGCCTCTTTTGGTGACGGAGTAGGACCAGGGAACTGAGAGAAAATGCTAAGCTAGAGGACATAGAAAGGAAAACCGTGAGTGGGAGAGAAAGCCCTAAAGGGAGAAGGGTGCACTGGCAGGTGCAAGCCTCTGTTTAAAAGGTAGGTCTGAAATTTCTTTGAGTGAACTTCAAAACCAATGGCCCATGCGGTGGAATTTTTTTTAAATTTCAATTTGCTATCCCTCTGGGACAGGACATTTTTAATTATTTAAAATCTGTTAATGAATGACCCAGGTATGGTACATTTTATATCAGTTTAGTGAAGTCAAATGGATAGTTTAAGCAATGGGATTTAAGTCCTGAATCCTCCAGACAATTGGGCATTAGAAAATCAGGAAATCCAGACAGCTTACAAATATTGGGGTAATTGCATGTTCCTCATATACATTTGGAGACAAACATTTCATGACTTCCATCTTATCCATCCGAAACCTTTTAGCAAAAGTGACTAAAAATCCTTCAATAAGTATTGCTGGACCGATTACTATTGAACTGCACGTTGATTTTACAGTTAATCAAAACATACAAACAGGTCACACACAGTGACATCCCTGGTTGGACCTTTGAGCTGACGATTGAGTTGAATATTAAAAATTTAAAGTTAACAAGATATTTACCTCAGCTAATAGAACATTCAGATGCATTTGATCTGCAGGAGCACACATTTACTTTACAAAGATGACTTGTCTCCATTAAATAAGTGTTGCAGCAAAGAACGGCTGTCATGATAAATATTGGAACCAAGGCACGCTCACAAACACTTTAGGGACTTGTGCAAGTACCCGGCAATTAGCGGTGAACTTATTAGATACTACTAGTCTTCACACATTAATCAGTTGTGTCCAGTTTTGCTTTTTTGCAAAAATTACTATTTGTGTACTGTAACACCATATTACACATGATAAAAGCGAATGACTAAAATACCAGCCGGTTTATGGCAATATGCAATTTGAGTTTGTATCGGTTCTAATATGCTTCGTCCATGTGTAAATATGTAATACCAATATTAACACAACCAGCATAGGGCCTAAAGCAATCATGACCGTTTGAGACAAGTAATTTCAGAAGAGAGGCCATAAACGAAATTAGCTCCACGGCAAGTCTGCTCAATAAACGCATAGATAGTTTGATATTATTGTAGGCTTTACTACTACTACTACTACTAATAATAATAATAATAATTCATTTTTATTTAGTTTTTAGCGCTTTTCTCGAGACTCAAAGCGCTTTACACAAATTGGTTGCCAATTAATTACACAGAACGAACAATGAATGGACCGACAGCTATCAAACACAACACTCAGTCTGAGTGATACCACGGCAGCCAATTTGCGCCAGACTTGCTCACCCAACATATTGCGACAGACTTGCTCACACAGATAGAACACACAGCTCCTTGGCTTCCTCTTCAATGACCACTAAAGGCCTTTACCACCAGTGTTAAATTAGTTTTACTTAAGAGTCTTTAAGAAAAGGATAATCAAAGTGTTTAGAAAAGATCAGTGAAGAAAAAAGAAACATCGCAAAGTCTAGCCGCATAGCCCTTCCCAAACCCACATTCTTCTGCTCATACCGATCCAACTCTCTTTGATCTACACATGTGGTTAGGGGGTTAGGAAGGGCTAGAGATCGTTCCTGGACCGGGCTCCTAGAAAGGTTTATCATGCAGTTGTTATTGGTGTTAACGCTGCAGACTAGATGTGCATTGTGGACAAGGACAGAGCACAGTGGCTGGTGAACGTGAGCAGTCCATAGAAATGTCATGCCATCGCTGGACAGAGCATAGACAGGATAGACAGAACAACCTTGTAAACTTACGTATGATGGAAAATTCATGCCGTTCTGAACGTTTCCCACGTAGAACAATTATACGATGCAACAGACAGATATTAGAGAATAATCTAAAAAACCACTATGAAGTTAAAAGACAACAGAAATATTAAAAACAAGTTGGACATGTACTACAAAAGGTTGGTCTAAGAGTGTGGGTAAGCTTGTTGTCTGCCCTTACCAAAGTGCCAGGGTTCCATGTGGTAGAGGGAGCAGACTTGGGCTGCCAGTTGTTTCCACCAGTCAGCTTCTTCTCGCTGGGTTGACTCCAATGAACATCACTACCAAAAAAAAAAAAAAAAAAAGGCGTTAGACATTCAACCGCCATGCAGACTTCAAGGTAATAATAAAGTACCAAACTCGGGGCGGGGGGGTTAAATATTATCTTACTTTTTTGCTACACCATTGCCAATTCCCAGATCTACGAAGGAAAAAAATAAATGGAGCAATTTAAAAAAACAGGACAATACATAAAATATTTTCTTTGAGTAAATGACAGATGATATACAAAGAATCCACACACTTACTTCCCACCAAGTTGGCTAGTGATGAGTCGAGGTCGTCAGAGACCAGTTTACCGGGCTGAAGCGAGCTTTGGAGCAGGCCCAGATTGGGTGAGGAGGTCACTGTAGGTTTGAGGATACCACCTAAAACATAATCTTAAAGAAAGGGTGGCAAGACAAAAGGGGAAGGGAAGAGGTGGGCCGGGGCCAGAGAACCAGGGAGGGTAAACATAGATAACACAACGAGACGACATACAAAACACAAAAACATGGAAGACGAGACACAGAGAAGGAAACTGTTTAATGGGGCTGATGCGGAAAGGAGGACTACGGGAGGAACTTATTTGGCGGACTGTGTGAGAGGCACGTGAAGTCAACTCACCCAGTCATGCATATGCCATGCAAAGCCAAGCACACCCAGAGTTTGAATTCCCCAGGATAAGGGAGAGAAACAAAACAAAGTGGTGAGATTGTGAGTGTAAAGCATCTTAATGACAACAAAAGAAAACACACAGCTAATGAACTAAACTTGTTACACCAAAAATATGATCATGTGTTAAGTCACGCGTAAACTGCTCCATGCCATGTCTGTGATGTGTTGTCCTGCTGAGGTTATATTTAAACACTGTGTGATTACCTAAATGGTGGTATTCCAGATTGATACCAAGCACTTTAAATGTGGTTATGCAACTAAAAAGCACCATAATCATTATTGTAACTGTAAAATGAGTGGCCAGAAAAAAAGCGCAATTGTTGTTAAGGTGTGTTGTTAGAGTAGCCTGACCCAAGTCAAGTGTATGTGAACAACCATGGGATGGCACTCCCATACAAATGCGCATGAATGTTTGACTTGTGCTCAAAACAGTTATGCCCATCTATATTTCATCAACAAACGCTGCTTATCTGATGAAAAAACATTCAAGCTGTTCAACAATGTTAATAAATAATACTCAACACAAAAAAAATACTCAAGCACACAAAGCCCAGCAATGAACATGAAGGTAAACCTTTCCCCAAGGCCTTCAGGTAGCCGTAGAGTGAATAAACCTCGTTACCTCCTCCAGAGGCCGGCATGGGAAGTGCAGAATGTGGTGATTTTGAGAGCTACTTACCTGTGGCATTTAGGTTATTGGCAGAGTTGGCGTTAATGCCAAAGACAGAGTCAAAGTCGACGTTAAGGCCACTGGGGGTCTGTGTCTGCTGGGGGGGTGGGGATGCAGAGAACCCTGGAAAACAGAAGGGCCAAACGATTCATCACAACAGATCAGCCACACAAATCTTTGCCTTGGAAGTTGGGCATGAATGTTAGGCCTGCACTTAAACCCAAGTTGTTTCAGCACAGCGTTCGTCACAAAGGGTCATTAGAGCTCTGCACTTTTCACAACACAGAGTTTGGGTGTAGATAGTATCTGGGTACACGAGGAATGTGTTCCTCTTCAAATTGAATTTGTATGTTCAAACCTAATGAATGTCAGTGACTGTGCCACTGAGCAGAGGGTTCAGACCTTGGGGCCTGTTAAGGAGCAGTAGTATGTTTTTACGGTTGGCCTGATTGGCAGTTATTTTATCCACTGTGACAGCACATCCACACAGTCACAACACATGCCACAGGTGCTTGTGAACCATCCAAGATATGTTCGAGACATTTAGCAGTCGGCTTTCCCCAACTACTGTGCCTTTATATGTTGGCCATTGTACTGACATGATTGATGGGGACTAGAGATGACTAAAGCAATGTAACGTACTGTTCACATTCACTGTGATTGAGTACAGCTGACCGATGTATTCATTTATACCTGTAAATGGTCAGAGCGGTAGCGGGAATATGTGCGTAACGCGTTACATCAGCTACCTACCTCCAAATAGACCAGCTACAACAGAGGACTCAGAATGGAAGAGAGGGGTGGTGGGGTAAGGTGATGATCCACAGAAGGAGTCTGACCCAGACAGAAAGAACAGGAGGAAGGCAACAGATGAAAAGGAGTATTGTAATAGTCAAACACCAAAACATTAAAACTACACCCCACACCCATGAGAACAGCTGACGTCAAAAAGCAACTGGAACTAGTGGTTGAAACAGAGACAAGCTAACACATGTTAAATAAAAAAAAAGAGGAAACCCATGTTTATCGAATAGGGATTAGTCTAAACAAGAACAAGTCACACTATTTAGTACAAGCATCACTCTAGGGGGGTAGTGGCTGGCACTGAGTGAACAAAGCAGTGCATGCTCAGGCTCCTAGGTTTCCAATTGTCTGGAAAGTACAGAGCACTCTGTTTCTTCCCTGTAGTACCTGGGATAAACTGCTCTATCCGCACTGTAGTATCGAGATCAGATGCCAGCAAACAGCTCGAATCAACAAAGGGATTGTAATGATCTACATAATGAAAGACAATTAAATGATCATGCAGGGTTTTCCCAAATCAAAGCATTGGCAACAAACATTTTTATTAAACGAATCAAACAAAGTTTCTATTCATTTACAAAGGGAAAAATGTCAGTGGAGAAGTGGTGGCTGACATAGGGTTAGGTTGGATGACAGTGAGAATGCTGTACATTGTGTGTTTTTGTTTTGAAAAGCCAGTCCCAAGCCCTTAAACAACTCTAAAAGCCAGGAAAAAAACTTTGCCCCCCCCCCCCCCCCAACTCCCTTCTTCCGAATATTAGGCCATTCCAAAGTATAGTAGTCACATAAAAATTAAACACATTAAAAATAGGATATGGATCAACATCAGGGCCGAGTGGAATTGAAAAAGGCCAATCACACACGTGATTAATCTACTATGCTGCCAAGCCTTCTAGTTAAATATTATAAGTGGGACAAACATTGGGGGATGATAGTGTATGCGGTCTTTGGTCCATGCATATAAAAATACTATTTGAGATAACCTAATACACATAAAAGAACATTGAAATTAAAAAGTGCTGAGAAGAGAAAGATGTTTTTACCACAAAACATTTCATGACTGGGTGTCCCAGAGGACAGACTAACAGCATCAGAGGACACAACAGGAAGATGGACAGCTTCGACAACAGGTAGCGTGAGGAAAGGGTTAAAGTTTGGAATGGAATCCTCCGCAGCTTCTGCAGAGGTGAAAGGATCTGGGCAAGCAAGGGGAAGACAGAGATGAGAGGAGCAGACACAGAAAACAGAGATGTCAGATGATGGTGAGAGAAGTGTAACAAGGAGTGAAAGTCCAAAAACTGTTCAGCATGCAAGTCAATGAGCCATAGATGTGACACCATGCAGAGGTATTTCCTTCCGTGTAAAAGTGTGTTTGACCAAGAGCGTGCGAGTGCGTACGCGCGCACACACACACAATAAATGGTTCATACAGTTTATCTACAGCAAACACTTCAGTGCAGCTTTGCATAATGGCATGTGAAATTACCACAGAATTATCTGAAGGCATATACCTATTATATACAAAGTAAATATACCCCAGATACATTAAAATGAGCACCTCGAGTGCACCATAGCTTCTGTACAAGATTCATTCATCTAGATTCAAGGCCTTTTCCCAAACAAAAACAGGGTTTATTGATAAAAGACCAGTAGAGGTGGGGGTAGTATCTTATCACTGCAACCTTATCATTATTGACTTACCTTCTATATAAGATTAAAGGCAAAAGTACTAAGAACCCAATACCCCATGTTTTTAAGCATTCAATCTTCACGTAACAGATGCTTATTAAGTTGTTGATAGCAACCCAAGTAATGTCAAATGATGCAAGACTATGCTTAATGTTTTTAATTACAGGATTTGCATTGGTCTCAGTTTTCCATTTTGGTGTTGAATTCACAGTTTTGTGCTAGTTCGGATATGTTATTTCAAAATTTATATATTTTTTAAAGTCTGGTCAATGAAGCACCAATTCAGGCCGGGCTTGTAATCCCAAAAGGGACGCACCTCCGCAAATATTTATTACACTGTCAGAGGAAATGTATATCTGTGATCTATGTAATAATATCAAGAGTGATTGTAATTAATAAGTAATGCATTACTGGTAATGTACATTTGATTAATAAGAACCTAATGACATTAGTAATAATAATAATAATAATAATAATCAGGCTTTAGCTGTTAGCGCAAAGGTTAACTATCTAACCAGCTAATGAAGTTCTGTGAAACTAGTTACAGAAAAACTACCTGAAGACATATTCTAGGCTTGCATTACCAGAAACGAGTGCGCCATGACAAA
The DNA here is from genome assembly GCA_026901105.3 of Galaxias olidus. Classification (NCBI taxonomy): domain Eukaryota; kingdom Metazoa; phylum Chordata; class Actinopteri; order Galaxiiformes; family Galaxiidae; genus Galaxias; species Galaxias olidus. Next base: position 686,266 of record JAPMUY010009769.1, read on the forward strand.
AAAACAAAACACTTTTGATAAAACACCAGAAGCCTGTGTGGTCTTTTAACCATCAACACATAAACAAGCTGTGGCTTAGCAAGTTGACGTGTAGCTCATCATGAGCACGGGTTGCCCATCTATCATAATAACTTCAATTCAACGCTTGGTTTATGTGCGCTGGATAAAACAAACAGAAACACACACTAAATAAAACAATAAAATCCACGCTATAGGTTTATGCCAAGGTTTTTGCCTACATAGAGATGTCTGAGTGTACATACTGCATTCTTTTTGTGTGCCTGCATGTGCGCATAATTCATGGCATGTGAGTGTGACCTGGGGGCAGGTCTGAAGTGATGCCAGGCAGGCAAGGGCCTGCCAGGGTAGGAGCTCTCACCTCCCCATGTGTTGGCAGGGGGCAGACCAGTGGAGAGGGGCAGTGCCGGCTGGAAGGCAGACTGCAGACCCAGCAGGTCATTTGCTGCCTTGGAAGTGCTGGAGTAATAAAAAAAATACAATAAAAAAGCAAAAAGGTTACACAGCAGTTTCCCATTGACAAGTCGTGGCTTGTTTTTTTAACTCAATGATATGTTTGAGGCTAGAAGTAGTCCCTGATGAAAACGTATTCCCATGCTAATCTTCATGTACTAAAACAAAATAGGAAACCGTAAAAAAACCTCCTTCTTGCCCCGTATAGAGGAACAAACGTAAAACAGTTCACATTAAGGTCTCTCCCCTCAAAGATATTTCACAAACAAACACTAAAGGCAAACTCGGCCTGCTGGATATAGACAAAATGAGAGCGGTTTCAAAGGACACCCAGCTCAAGTTATAGAACGTTACACAGAATCAATACCTTCTTCAAAGACCATTGGCCCTCTAAAATTCCACACATATTCTGACCTCCCTTTCGAATGTTGAGAAAAAGCTGCTACTGGTATATTGGTATGCAATATAGTGCTGCTGATTACAGCTAATAGAATTTAAATGCATGCTGTAATGACTGGTGTTTGGCATGCATATTACAACAGGCAAACTTAATCATTGGCCAACTCTTCAACATCATACATTACGATTTGCTACTTACAATACTGAAAGGTTTGATCAACTGACAAGATTTTGATGGAAAACTATCATTAGCGTATAATTGCGGTCCAGGATTACCAGTAATTCCGTGGCCTAATCCATTGTTTTTGCAGCCGTCATCAGGCCAGACAGTAGGTTGGTGGATCATGTTTTGGTCTCTCACCTGTTTGTAGAACTGGGTGAGGAGAAGAGATCGATGGCGGGGGTCGAGTTGACGTTTCCTCCCACTGTGGAGGCTGGCGAGGAGTCCGTTGTAGCGGCGGTGGGGTTCTTCTGGAGTTCCTTCAGACGCTGCTCCTAGGTGGATCGGGCCAGTGTCAGAAAGAGAGGACTACAGGCCGACTCACGGCTTAGGACTGAGGCGGTAGTTCCCATATCTAGTAACAGACTCGTGCCCCTTTGAAACACTCAAACTTGAATTTGACTACATCTTAGCTGATGCTCAGTGGATTTGTTCTGCCGTTTTTTGGTCTGTTTTGTTTTTGACAATGTTCAGCATCAATGGTGACTAATTCGTATAGATATTGCTTCATACACGCCATGTTAAAGCTTGTATAAAATGGTAAAGATAACTCGTCATTAATCATTGACCATGTAGCGGAACAGAAAATATCTCCATAAGGGCACTTCACGATCAACCAACTCCTACAACTGAGCTGTACTACGCACCAAAAATTTGTTTGTAACACTACAACGGTAAATAGACAAGTTAGAAGCCCGTCAAGTGTAGACAGCTCCTAAATTAATTTAACATCCCAAAAAACCTATTCCTCTTTATTCCTACAGCAGAGTGCAGTTTCACATGCAAAGGGACATGGTTTGTCAGGCTCACGAGATTCTGCGCTCAGAGGACTGTAGTGCACCAGCAACTGTAGTGAAAATGTACCTTCAGTGCTTGTAGACGAGCCTGCTCTTCCTCCAGAGCTGCCTGCTTCTCCCTCTCGTCCACTTTGGTAAAAGATATGCCGGTGTTTGCCAAGGAGGAGACTGCGTTGGACAGTGTGCTGGCCCTGGATTGGCAGAAGAAGAACAGAAAGGGAGAGTGAGGGAAAAACAACACACAATTACAATTTGAGGGAGGCCACAATAAGTATTGTTTATAGCTTACTAAGCTAATAATAAAGATTGAAAAGCAAAAAACAAACAAACAGGAGTTCTCTGGAGAAAAAAAGATTTAAACAGGTAATTTCGAAGTTGAAATGTCAAACTGAGGCAGGCCAAGAAACAAAACATGGGGATGACCTTTGAACAATGCAGGTTAACTTCCACAAAAGGGGACGCATTCATATACCCGTCCTACACACCATGACGCATTAAACAAGCTCTTCTGGACGGTGAGTCAACATTTTCTAAGCAATGATTGGAAAAACACACTGTTAAAAGGAAAGGCACACTTTGGACTGCAGGGCAAAAAAAAAAAAAAAAAAAAAAATATTGTTGGAATTGACATCCACCCACAAACACTCGTGCTCAAGCTCTCACCCACTTGTTAGTGAGGGCTAGCAAACTTTGGGTCGGACAGAACTACATCGTTACAGAGAGCTATAGAAAGAGAAGAGAGAGAGATGGAGACACACAGAAAGGAAATGGTTGTACCTGCTGGCCGCTGTGGAATCTTTCACTTTCTTCCCTTCTAAGGAGGCCAAGTGCTGCTCCAGAGCATCCAGTAGGCTACTGGGGGCCTAAAGCAATTTGAAAGAGAGCGTCAGTTCGAAAGCAGAGGAAAAACCAACACAGAAGCGGTCTGTGAAACAGATGAAACACAAATCCTAAAAGCATGCCAAGTTATTTCAAGTGAACAGAGAAGACAGTTAACACAGAAAGAGAGATATACAGGTACTTACACATACTGTGATCTGAACATGGAAAGATAGAGGAAAGATACAGAATATAAAAGGTGGTAATTGGCCGTGGGGTGGGTAAGGAGAAGTATTTAGAGAAAAGTAGCTAGTGTCAAAAAGAAAATGTGTTTAGAAATGTCACTGTTCACAAGTAAACTTACTATACTAAGTAAAACTATTTTGATACTAGAAGCAAATTGAAAGCTTGAACGAATGTATACGTATAAAGAATAACTGTTGGTAAGAATTGACAGAAGTGAATTCAATTAACGAAGCTTAACGCTTCCTTATTATTTCATTAGCCTAACTAAGAAAACATCCAGTGGGGTAAATTATTGATTTCCATTGTTTCCTATTATTTAGAAAGTACTAATTCTGACAAATGTACACCTTTATTTGCTGTATGTCATGCAAGGTCAGGAGTGAGAATGAGCTTGCAGTAATTATCTAAGGCAATAGACCATAATGCACTGTAGGTCTGCCATGCAAAGTTCTGCATCGGAGTGCCAGGCCAACACGGAGACGTAGCGAGGCAAAGAGTGAAAAAGAATAGTACAGGAAGTGTGCAGACTTCTTGGATGCATTATTGCTAGAATTGCTGTGTTAGAAACCAACTCCAATTGCCTCACAGTTCTTGATGTAGCCATAACATGGTACCCCGCCAGATTTAAAGGCTTAACAGGCAAAAGCAACTGGACTTAAAAGTAAAAGTCAGGGCCACCCTCTGGTATTTATAAACCAGCAAGCAAAAGTCAGGTCTTACCTGAGACAGATCTGGAATGTCCCCTCGATCGATCCCCACTTGCTACAAAAAGATGCACAATGGTTAAACAATACTGAGAACATCTATCCAATCCTAAAGTTATTGGTGGAGCAAAGAATATAGACTCTAACCTCTGCTACTTTAAGAAACTCTGAGATTCTTGTCATTCTTGTGAGGAATTTCTTGTAGATGTCAAGACCTTCTTTGCATTGGGTTTTCTTCATGTCAAAGTACTTCTCTGTGGAAAATCAAATAGGTATATAGTGAAATAGTGAAATCAATCATTTGGTAGTTAGAAGGAAAAGGTATTTAAAAAATTAGAGCGTGAATGACTATATGATTGAGTGACCAAATAGGTTGTTCCAATACTTTCCAATCAAGTATGTACACTGTCAAGTGACGTTACAGGCCAGTCTCATATGACAACATTAACAACATGGGAATTGGAGTCATTCCTACCCAGAAGGTTGATGATGCCCTCATTGTACGCTGCAAACAGCCGGATGGCATCTTTAAACAAAAGCATGAAGGCCGCATTGATGACACCGTTGGTCAGTTCATTGGCATTGACCTAGGATATGGGGAAGGAAGAGCACAGTGGAGATAACAGCGATTGGACCATTGAACCTTCCTATTGCAATACATGGGACGATGACTCACGTTGAAATCTAGAAGTGCGTCCATCTGATTCTGGATAATGGGTATGGTCTTGAGGAGCTTTTCTGTGTTCATGGTCCTCATCACCCCGTCTGACCTAAAGAAACAAGGAGACCCTGCTCAGCCTCATTTCAATCAGTCCATGTGGAGCTAATCCTCAAGGGGGAGACAAGGGGGAGGGCAGCAACCGACATCATGGAAACAGTGGTTAACTCACCCCCTCTTTACTTTTGTGAAGTCAAAGGCCACTTGTCTGTAGGACACAGCCTTCTCATTTAAGTAGCGACTATACCTCCTTATGAACGTGGACATGTCATAACCTTGTGGAGGATTGAAAGAGAAAACGCTTTTGAGTATCAGGCCCACCACAACTTCACTTCTCAAACTTACTTCCACATTACCACTCTGGCTATGAGATTGATAGTAATCTGTCCAAACATGCCTCTGATGATATCTGGGTTTACTGCACATTTTTCTGCACGTAGTTTTAGCAGAGTTGTACATATGACTGTAACAAGATCCTTTACCTTGTAAACCACTTTTGTCCAAAAAATTACTAAGGTTGAACAGTGTATTCCTTGAAGCCAAGTATTGTATAAATCTCTGAAAAACATACAAGTTTATGAGCAATATTTTCAGTTCACATTTTAGCGTACAACAGCTTTTACATGTCATAAATTAAATTTCCCTTTTCCGAAAACATTCGTAGATTTTTTTCCACACACTTAATTAGAAAATGCAGTTGCGCATTTCATCCTGACCTCGTTGCCATAAACCATAAGGTTGTGTGTGGCCGAGAGCGACTTGAAGACCACCACCCAGCTGGTGTTGGTTGTCCTCTCAAACAGCGTGTCCGCCAGCTGTGGGATGTTCACATTCATCTCGTTGGTGCAATGGATCAGGTCTGTCCAGAGATGGGGAAAGACAGGACTGTTAGCGTTCAGGAGTTACTGCTGGCATCACAGAGATGGCACCGCAGCTAGACACGGTTGTCTACTTTGGAACGACACGGATTGCTGGATGACATTAGGAGGCAAAAGGTTCAAACTGCACCAGATCTAATGCTGTCACTTACACCTGATTTGACTTAGTCTCCAAACAACAATAACATACCAAAAGAGACTGGAAATAGTTGCGTAAAAGTGCGTGGACATTCTCTAAACAAACAGTTTCTAAACAAATAGCTTTAAAACGAACAGTTTCAAAGAACTGTCCTGAATAAGTTGAATTCCAGTAGGCTATCTACTTCTAGGTACAGCGGGTTCTCTCATTTTGACCCTTGTTCATGTTAGTCGGAGAGGGCACCATAACAGACAGAGAAGCAGTTGATGGTAGGTTGGATCAGGGACACAGACACACATTTGTTCGTCTGTCTGGGGACTGACGGGGCACGCATCCTGGCTATCGCTACACTGGCACAGCTCCAATGCCATCTGGCCTGTGGTGAAAGCGGACGCCTTCTAGCTCCTCTCTATCAGTGCCATGAGACGGGCCACTTGTGCCAGAATGCTTCAGCTCATCCTGATACAACCTCACACACAGGGCCCCTAGTCTTACACACGCTCCCCCATCCCTCACGCATCTCTTAAAAGGTAACTGAATACTCAATACAGTCCAGTATGGGCCTACATGTTTAGAGATCAATTCATAGATGTAGATACATATAATATATGTTTGTCTATCAAAATGTTAAAATCCTCAAATGAACTACTATAAAGATAGCGGCTGGACTATGAACACTATAGGCACACCCCATGATTGAAAAAGCAATATGCCTACACCATAAGATTACTGATCTACATAAGAAACGACTGTTTGAACAGTGCTCGGGAGTCAGAAATGTTTTTAACCTAATAAGTAGTAAAGGACTGAGGGCTGTTCATGCACACAGAAAAGAAAAACATTATATAGTCAAATGTTGGCTCTGCCTTCCAGAAGCCTATTTACATGAGGCCGACCTATAACCTTTTTGCACGAACCTGTTTCTCTCTTTCACACACGGACACACAGGCTCATCACATGAAAACAAAGGGCTTTTCAAACTCCAGATAACTGACTATGGGAAGGGGGAAAATATCAACAAGTTCATAATAACAGGTTCTTACTATGAGAAACATAACATTGTTATATCCCTGACGCTTCAGTTTAAGACTTTTACAAGAGGAAATCCCAAGCAGATATTACATTAGTTAGGCCTAGACCTCTTTCCAAGTAGGGGAAACCAGGTCATCAAGTCAGTGTATTAAAAGGGAAAACAATTTTTGTATAAAAGGAAAGGGTTTAAAACTGAAGCAAGCAAAAACACATAACGGTAAAACATGCTGATACCATTCCAACACATTCATCTTGCTCTTGTAATAATGTGAAGCAATGTCTCTATGTGGAAGCTAGAGGGTTCAGACAGAGCAATGAGAAGACCTAGACCCTACATTCTTTAGGTTCAATGATAGGCAGAAAGTACATCTTTTAAACGGCCTTTCCCAAATTGATCAAGTGATCGAAAAAAACTACTGCATGCAAAACAAAGTCAAGAAGCATTTACTTTACTTCAATTCAAACAAATAAATCACTCACTGTTTCTGAGTGTTAGCAAAAAAAAAAGAAGATTCAGTCAATGCAACAGCCTCAACTCTTGCATAACGAGTTCATTTCTTTTAATTTTCTAAGAAAGTTATTTTAAAAATTGCTGTTAGACAGCAGAAAATTTAATTGACTCAGCAGCAGGATACTTTTCACTTCCTGCTTTTTAAGCCGGACACAGAATTGATAGGAGGTCTATCCCTATTTTTTTTAAGCCCCAATGGGAAACACCAGCCTGGAATCAGCCTAACAACAATCATTGAGCATTATAGGACTGGCTAAGCTGACAGTGGGCAGTGGACACAGACCACAAAGTAAAATCATCACAAGATTGGCAGGTTCATACATACATATCCATTAGGTGTAGGCAAAGACATAAAAAGAAAGGAATCAGGTTTTTCAACACCAACTTTGGCAGCATTGTCAGCAGAAAATGCAAAAGGTCCAGAGTCTGAGGCATGCAGAGGAAGTATACGGGAAGTGAAACGGTGCAGCTGGTGGGAATCAGACAAGGGCTCAGCTGTGAGACTCAGACACTTTCTCTCTTTTTCTCTCTCAGTGGTTTGGGAAGCTGCGTCTAACCGTTCCAACATGAGACGCATGACAAGGGGGTTCATCTAGTTCAAGGGAGGTGCCTGCCTTAGCAGCTGGAGCGGCTAGCGGTTACTTAGGCATGAGAACGGAAGTGATGAGTAAACCTTACGAAAGAGGAAAAAAAGGGCTGACACAGAGTGCTACTGTAGACCTCCTTCAAACGTTCGTGATTAGAGTTGTTGAGCTACTTTAGAGCCACCTTGAGTTAAAAGCCATGGCTTGGGTAAGAACCTACATCCATCACAATGAAGTGAACAGTTCCAGCAGTTATGAATTAGCAGGGTTGTAATAAGGTAAAGACAAATGAAACTAGAGTTCCTCCAAAGAGACCTTGCTGCTGCTACTGGAGCACAACCAGGCCGCCATCAGAACACAGTGGCAGTGGCATTTCCTTCCCTTTCCCTTGGGAGGCACGAGCACACGCATGAGCATGCACACACACACGCACACCAAAGCCAGACACACATTTATAATGATAATATACTCGAGTGAAATAGAGGGGAGCCAAAGTAGTTTCAACGCAGACAAAACAAAATACTATGGGTGGGCCAACTGTAAAAAGGAGGGAAGAACTACTAGAGGCATTACAGAATCTGCTTGTTAAGTTGATGCCAGACAATGCTGCTATAAGTTCAATACACAGGCTGCTATACAGTGTGCAAGGCTTACTTAAAAAAGGGCATCAGCACATCCTCACTATGAACATGTAGAATCGGCCCATCTTAAACACGTAATGCAAATATATAGGCAGGCCAACTAACCAACACAATATTTGTGACGCATCTTGAGACTTACAGGAGCGGCTAAATTTGACTTCTAAAAAACAGCTTCACCACACAACCTCTTGGCCAATATAGCAACATCCTCAAGAAATCGCTAATGAAATATTTCAGAGAAGGGACATCCTCCAGAGTATTCAGCTCATATCGTACTACAGGTCCAAGCCAAAAAACATCTGCAGCCCACAGTTTACAAGAGAACTAAAATTAAAAACAATTACATTAAAGGAAGTTTAGTAGACCTAGTGTTTAGCAATTATAAGCCTTTCATTTTTTTTAGAGGCAACATCCAATTTTCTAGACCACCAGGGTAGAGAATGTCTAGGCTAGATAGTTTCACTGTCATCTAATTACACAGTTTTGTGGTACAACTAATTGCTTGACAAGAGAAGGTTTGTAATTTGGCTCCATTTCCCCTTTACTCTTTGTTTAAAAACAACTAGATGATTCAAAAATACATTTAATAATAGAAAGATTAAATTAACATAGACCTGTTCGTATCGTTCATGTCATTAAATAAAAAGACAGATAAAACCAGGTAATTTGGCGAGAAACAGAGCAGACAGGTTTGACCATCTCCTTGTCCATTCAACCAATCTAACGTTTGATCATTTTGGGCTGCATAACATTCTGGGGGATAACTTCCTGTAGGTTATTTACACTCAGCGATCCGAGGTCTGGGCTTTGAAAACGCAGGAAGTGCCTTTCCCCTGACGCTCGTGCTAGTTCACTCTGGGCATGGCATGGAGCGCCCAGCTTCACTTCAATACAGCACTGAAGTGGAGCCGTCCAGAACTGCCTGTACATGGATGCATAGATATCAACTAAATGATCTTGGTGTTTTACAGGACATCACCCCAGGGCTTCAACTTGAGGACAGTAACAGGTGTGGAAGATAGGGGGGTGGGGGGCTCTATCATACCTTGACGGCGGACAGATGGAAGCCAATGTGTCGCGGGAAAAAAACAAAAGAAATCAGTGATGACCCTGTGAAAAGTGACTGATGACACCCTCTCATGCAAAAGACCATTGTCCGGTGAGAAAAATCACAGACCTTCCCAATATGCTCTCACACCTGAGAAAACGGCAGACTTACTAAAAGCGACGTTTTATATGAATAGTAGCACAGAGGTTAGAACGCTACAAAGAGTGTGTTGGTACAGCCACGTTTGCCGCTTTGAATTGTGATATAGGGTCTCAAAGGCCTTTCAGAGTTACAGTGGGCTCCATTCAGCCTAGCTGGCGGACGGTGTGTCAGCACTCTTTTTAAGGGACTGTCATACGATGCCACTGCTGTCACATGCTCCTACTGGACTCCTTTGCACAGAGAGTTCAGGGTCAATTTGCAGGCAGTGACTCTAGTGGAGCACAATGCTGTGGGCCCATCCTCTGGCCTTTCTGCTGCGCTGACCCTTCACCATCCCACTACTACCTCAGAGGTTGTAGGACGCACACTGGCAGAAGACAGAGCCCCCCTATCATTTCAGGAGTAGCCCAGTAGGCCAGACAAACTGTTGTTCACTAAACTGGACCGACTATTCCATGAGATTATTTACAATAAACTGAGGGGACGGTACAGATGACAGCAAAATAACGAACACAATAATGGTGAGATTGGGTTTAAGGTGTTTGAAACGTCTATTAACTAAAGTTAGCCTACATAAAAATACAACATAAACACTTCAATCAGAGACATCAGCTGTTTATCAAACTTGCATGACAATGCATAGCAAAAAAAGAAGAAAGGATATTCTGACTATTAATGACTGATTCAGGCTATTTAATTCAGCAAGTTCACTAATCACTATCAATGACCACCAATTTTACATTGTTAAATTCTGGAGCGGTCACAATCCATCCATTTCCATTATGATCCAGACATCCTTACAGTTGATATTATTTATTATATCTTTATTTTTGGTCTGAAGACAAGAAATACTCATTGCCCTGTTGGAAATCCCCAAAGTTTTAAAGTGAAAATACTCACTGCTCTTCTCTACCACTACCAAAAAAGGCTGCAACCATTTGACCATGCAAGGAAAACATACCAAGGAAACTAATTGTTTGACCTTACCCTACTTTTTCCCCTTTCTGCTAACTGTCCCGTCTCTTTTAAGGTTATTTGGCACAGCTTACCCAACAGGGCAGCAGTAAAGAATGCAAAAACACACACACACACACACACACACCACAACACAGGAAACCAAACCCAAATCAAAAGGAGCTAGAGGAGGGGGGCCGTATCGCACGTCCGAATCAGACAGGATGATAGGAGAGAGACACGCCATGGCTATTTCTGTCTGAGAGTATACTCCAACACAAGTGCGCCAAACTATCCAGAAATACCTCCAACCTAAATGACATGCCTACTAGGTCCCCATGTCCTGCTAGCACTAGATTAGCTCCAAGAGCCTGGAAAGTCTACACTCCAGCAGCCACACGGAAGATGTGCCAATCCAGAGATCTCTAAGGCCCAGGGTCACGAGGTATGGTGTCAGAGTTGTACACTCAGCTTAGCTTGCCAGCCACTTCTTATTTCTGACCCAATGTCATATACATTAGATTCAACCAACCAGAGGCACAGGCTGGGTTTGTAAAGTCACTATAGTACAAGTCACTGCTTATGGTATTCTTTATCTATCCTTTCAAACTTAAGTGTGTTGTCTAGACATATTCTAAAGGCCATAATAACATGAAGAATTGTTTGAAGAATTTGTGCGAAATAATAAAAGAAAAAAGAACTGTCGTGCCCCATGACTCTCTTTCGGGAAAGGCTGTGGACTCAGAGATGACACAGAAAGTAAACAAAACACTGAAACAGGCGTGATCCAATATTACAAAGTGCAATGATCAGGAAGAGACATAGGCCTAATCAAGATTGAAAGCTGTGTTTAAGAGCACATGATCTCATTTTACACCTGCCATAAACCAGAGTATAGCAAGCGAGTGCAATGGAAAAGGATAGCCTAATACAAATACAACGCTGCCCTTTCATCCAAAAAGCTGTGCCACAATCAGCCAAAATAGAAACTGTAATAGAAAATAAATCCTCTGATGACAGCACCGCTGGGTTTCTCTAAGACTTGATATCTACACATAGCATGCCCCTCATGATGTGCAGGCCTACTTGTAAAAGGAAGAACACTGGCCCAAACATGACAACAAAAAAAAGCTGATGATATGAAGTGACAACTTGTGTAAGACTTTTGGTTCAATCCAATAAGTTAGACCAATTACACTGAGTGACAATTCCACAGTTCCCCAAATTCCTGAAGAAAATAAAGTTAGCTTCCAGATAATCCTGTACTTTCTCAATATTATAAAATACCATGAAAGGAAATTCAAGATACACATTTTTTTCCCAAGCGGTTTACACTACAACATGAACAAGGAAGAGCCAATCTGATTTCTGACTACTACAAAACTTGAAGAATTATATTGATAGAGAACATAGGACCACACAATAAAAGCTATGCTTTCAATGTCTCTTGAGTGCCACGTTGTACAAGTTGCATTTTTATCCAAAAAGAGGCACAGCAGAAGGACAAGATAATTGGTAACCTATCAAATTCTATTTCACAAGCATTGTATTCAATCTACACTGGGACAACTATAAATTACAATAGGTGAGAGGTTAGCGGGAGTCATCGGTTAATGACTTGATGCACTGTTAAATCTAGGAAGGTAAGTGGAGGCCTCTAACCCTAGTCCGTGACATGTCATTTTGTGGACATGACCATGGTTTCAGTTGTCTAGCCATCAAGGTTCCAAGGCAACATTGTTGGCACCAAACAGAGATTTTTGATAGGACCACGGATCTAAATAAATACATTGTTTAAAAAGGCAGAAACCTCAGACAACCAGATTTGATGTTATTGAAGGCCTCAGTCGACGTCCTAATGCGATTTTGCCAATGCGCTGGCGAATGAAATGACTACGGACGTCACAACTCACTCACTGACAATGTGATACTTACAATCCAAATGTTTCTTCTTTGGCCCCATAATTTCGTGCGTGGTTGCCTTGCAAACAGTTTTAGAAACCGCAGACCCAGTGACACTGTGTTGAGCAGCGGTTATCCTATCTGTAATGCTTTGTCCAGACATCCTTATAGTTGAATACAATACGCAAGATATAATGTTTCACATCCAAATAATCTCTATTGTCGTAGGTCGCTTCCTCGATCCTCGCCACCTGACCCAACAAAAAGAGACAGGGGGTAAAAAATGAGACGGGACCGACGTTTTTCGAGGAACGTTGCAACAAAAAAGCTGGCATGCACAATTTTAGACACTTAAACGTAAGGTTATCATACGCAAGTCAAGAGCAAAGCTACATACCCAGAGTTGTGACTCCTGTCTGTTTCTAAATGTCCTATCTATCCCCCTCTGCCATGCAATTCTTGTTCGCATTCACTCTCCACCTCTTACTCGCTTTCTTTAGTTGACCATTGAGGGATAGAGATACAATCCTACAATGTCTCCCCCTGCTGGGTTGAAATGGACTTGAAACAGGAAAATGGCGGGTCTGTTTTAACTTTATTTTTCCCTTAATTGTTTACAACGTTTATTAATAAAATGTTCAAACTTGACCAAAAGCTAGACCTAGACCTTGACCTTGCTAGAAAAAAAACAACGTTTATTCAAGATTCCAGCTCAGTGAAGTGTAAGTTCAGCTTAACTGAAGGGTAGAACAGGATGCAAAAAAAAGTTTGTTGTGCAGTTATTATGTGGCTATTACTTTCCATCCTCCATCACATCACTTTCATTATGCTCAAACTGCCTGCTACTGTTCGTGTACTCTGGTTCAGTGTTCCTAAGAGGACATCTAGTGGTCAATATGTGTAAACACTGCGCTTTAAATCAAGCATGCACTGGATTACTGGGCCTATCGTGAAGGCTCGAAAAATGCTGGGGACAAAGCTTGGTTTAAATAAAGACATTTTTTAATTATAAGACATACTCAGACTTCTTTTTGTCAGCCTCATAAAGCTATTTACTGTTTTCGGTTCATAAATGCATGATTCGAGTGCGTTTTTTTTTTTGCATTAAAGAAATGTTAACTTTTTTATGCAGTCAAAGACAAATAGGGATTTTATAATTTCTTAAGCAAAAATGACGAACTTGCTGCTTGGAAATCAAAACTATGCTACAAAAGTAGGTGGACTAGAATAGGTGAGCTACCCAACAACAAGAATATTAGTTTCTTACAATTGGTAAGTAGGTAACCAGGCCAAGTTGTTCCCAACATCAGTGGCCAATGGCCTAGACTTGCTACTGTAGCAAGACAATTCTTCATCAAATAATAGTAATGTCTTTGTCCAATGTTACCATGGGTCTGCTAGCATAAGAGTGAATGTTTTAGTTATCACCACTCTAACCAGAGCTTATGCCTTCTCCTTTTTTACATTGTCAAATTACCACTTCCTTGAACCCATCCAGAGACTTTGTATCCCTCTCCACATAAACACAATTTATAAAGGCTATTGCTTTTACTGTTCCCTATTCCCTTTGGTCTTGAGGTAGACAATGTGGGCCTTTTGAAGCAGTTGGTGTAAATTTAATTGAATTCAAAACCATGATTGAAATGTTTCTACTTTCAAATTATTTCAGGATAGATTATGGATTTTGTTTTTTAGATGACGTTTCTCAAGCAGGTTAGACTTGGCTTTTGTTGACATTGTTTTCTCCCTCCCTAGGACATTGCGACTGCTCTACTTGAACTGGACTTGAGGTTCTGTGTTCACAAGGTGTGGTCCAGCGCACTTATAATCTTGGCTGGGTTATGTTTCAGAGCCAGACAATGAAGCATCCTGTTGAAATATTCCACCTGGGACTTAGAGAATTTCATTCGAAACCAATCGCACACATGGTGGTTCAATACATGTATTCAAACTGGATTTAAAATTAACATATTCATTTTGAGGGTAGTTGCTAACAGAGGAAGAATCCATCTGATTATTACTTTAAAGCCTCAATTAGCTACATTGAGCTTTAGTAATTTTTATACAGTTTTTTATTTTTAAATAAGGTTTTTTTCCAAAAGGTGGGCCTTTTGCTACTTTTTCTCTTAATGTCAAAGCCATTATAATTCTGAAAAGTTCCTAAAAATAAATAGAAATTATATTTCTCTGCCGTTATAGAGTACAAAGCAATCACCTTCCTTACGATTGAAAACAATGGCGCGTCTGTAGACTGAACAGTTTCTCTACAATTATATGTCTCTTGCCCTTCTGGTGGAGAATGCAGCATATTCTAAAGAATGCACTTGTCAAGCATATAATAGGCATGTCAACCGGGAGGGTACACTTATATCAGGATACTCTCCGAGGGACAGTGGGAATGATGCAAAGACTTTGGTACTTGTATGCAACCCAAGTGATGACATTTCAGAGAACAAAAACCTAAAGATGTGCTGTCATTTTGTCAAAGACAGTAAATTACTTGTATGCCATTCCAAGTACTGATGAAGGATGTCTCTAAAACAATTTTTTAGGTAGATTTCACATCAGATTGTGGATGTTCTTCTGAGGAGGAAACACATTTTACCAAAGCTTGAACTTTATTCTTGATAGAATCGCTTCAGGACAACAATGTTTTTTTTGTCATACATCTATCCTTGTTTTATTTATTTAATTCTACCAATTTATTACCTAACCTGAAGCCTTCTACAGATGACCACCTACTCAGAACACTCAGAAACCGTTATTTGTGGCCCAGCACTAGATGAAAGGGTTGAATCTGTTCTCAAACTTGATAACGGTTTTTCCATCTCACTAGGAAAACAATGTAAAAAAAAATTAAAACTTGGTGGAATGTTACAACGACAGAGAGTTTTGAAAGGGTTTTAAAAATGTCTATAATAGAATGGTTCATTCCGCCCTGAATGGCACAATAATGACCTATTTTTATGTGAATCAGATTTAAAGTCAAATTATACCTGTACTCTGTAGGATGTGCAAGTGCCCAAGCAACCTGCAGACTTTTCGCTCCTTAAGTTTGCTTAAACCTTAGTCATCTATGACTAATAACTGATCACGCCACTCAAAAGCTACCTCATAACACTAAGCACTAGAACTTTAAGGCTGGTTTGCCATCTTGTGTAAATTTTGAGTGAATAGGTGAGAAACGCAAAGTTCTCACAGGACCAAGCAATGGGCCAATCATTAGGGGCCAGTTTTAGGGAGCCTAATGACTATAAGTCCCAAAATCACAATTTCCATAGCAATAAAGGACATAGTTATCTCACTGTCCATAGTTATTTTGTTTTTATTAAAACACAAAAGTAGTATGCAACATCTTTATCTCCTGTTAACAAAACATCAATTGAATGAGTAATGTATTTTGTAAGATAAGCAGGTTTGCTGTTGCAGATGACTGCAATCCCGTCTTGCAAGACGACTGCTTTGTAACCAGAACCAGAAGGTCCAAAACATGCTGTGGGACTGTATAACAAAGAAACCTATTTATTTAATTCTACCCTCAAAATGGTCAGTTACCTCTTTTTACTCCCCCAAATAATTTTAACAGTTCCATTAAAAAAATTAAACAAATAAAGAAAAGAAACATTCATTTGAAATGTGTTTTTCTTGTGTCGCCAAGTAGAAAACTGTTATAAACAAAAAAAGGGCTGTATACCAGCAGGCCAGCCAGTAACGTTGTTCAAGGGATTTCAGTTGTCCATAAGTTGCTATAAGTGGTGATAAAGTATGAACTGTGCTGCTATATTTGAATAACACCAACCAACAATATAGCTTTTGAACAAACTCTCTGATCTTAAGTAATTTCATAAGTAAACAGTCTGAAGTTGTTGTTCTTTACCTTTTATCATTTTGAGGTGTCTTCTCTTTAAAAAGGTGAACTACAGTATATGTTTTTAATTCCTTGATAACAACTCATTTATAAACTCACTTGCACACCGTATTCACTCACTCACACAGTCACTCACACAGTCAGTCACTCATTCACTCACTCACTCACTCACTCACTCACTCACTCACTCAAAGTACATCTCCAAAATTAGCTACATTGGTTAGACCATTTCAGTATCTCTGGGTGTGAGAGGTGATGACAACGGGCAAAATAAGGCCTTTTACTTACAAGCTTTTCCTGTTTCATGGCTTAAGATGTTTTCTAACTGATACGTTTCCCATCTAATCACTTGGCATATAGGGGAATTAAACTGTGAGAAATGAATGAGTGACATGTGCTGGAACGGTGACGATAAAGATGGTTATCTGGCTGTACTGAATCACCACACTATATGCCGTCTTCAGGTCTCAACAAACACCTTTGTTTCGTTTTCTGATTGTTTTGGCTCGAACCTTAAAACTAAGCTGTGCTGTCTCTTTCCTTCTTCTTACCCCAAACAGTTTTATGGATCAGGATATTCAGTAGAGAAGAGAAGATAGAGATGACATGATGGCTAGCTGACAGGAAGGCTCCTCGATGCTTTCCCTGTTTATTGGATTCATGAGAAGTGTGGAGAAACATGTTGGTTATTAAAAAAGAAGCAGCAAGGTTTTTGAAAAGCCCAGCTAAAAAGTAAAATATTTGAACAAGGATCATTATCTACTATCTTCAAAAGGTAAGGGAAGATGTCAAATTGTAATTTCTTTTATAAATTGCAGCTTGCTACTGTAACCATTGTAAATATTGTTAAACTATATATAAACTATATAAATAATTCTGGTCACTTATAATGCTAAATTTATGTCCATACAGATACTCTGATGTATTTAGTTTTCAGAACCAAGAGGCAATACATTTAAATGTATTATAGTTACATATTGGTCTGTTTATCACTTGTCTCACAATGGGTTCTAAAAGTTGTTCTAAATAACGTGTGCGTGTTTTGTTTTTATGGTGGGACCTATACAGTGTGTTCAATACTCTCATTGCCTCCGTGTCTATCCCAGTTTGCATACCAACAGTAGAGGCTCTGTGTGTTCTAACTGGGCCTCATTGCCTAAAACCATTGCCATAAAGCTCCATCCATATGGAAGATGGGACCCTGTGCCTAGCTTATCCCATGAAAGCCCTCACTGCTTTGGTGGGGGCCTGGGAGTAGGAGTCAAAGTTGAGAGATCAGGTGGAAGACAGAGGGTGGCTCACAGCGCCAGTGAACAGATTGGCTGCTGACGGAGGATTCATACAAAGCGTGAAAAGTATCAGGGCGGTCCCAGGGCCAAGGGCTCGTACCATGGGCCCTGTTCTATCTGGCCAGGGAGAATGAGACAACTCAGTTAGCAGGCCAGAGCCACTCGGCTGAAGCGATGAAAAGATAATTTCCCCCCAGCTCGGACCTCATGCAGCGTCAAACCGTTTGTGAGCGCTGACAGAGGTAGATGAGGCCGAAAGGATATGAGTGGGAAACTTCAAAACCTGCTCATGTTTCTGTGGCTGTGAAAGGATTTGTATAACACATTCAGATTTGATAGACTTTCCCTTGTTCTTCCGGACAGCCCTTTTTTTGTTGACGTGTTCAAATAATGAATCTCTTATGTTTAAGACCCCTTTTTTCCCCCCGCTCAAAGTCATCTTTCTAGTTGTTGGGTAGGGATGCTGTGCGGACCATTCCATCCCCTGCGGCTGTCCCAAGCATATGGAGAACCGCTGATTCGCCGGATTCCAGGGACCAGGGTGAGTAGTGCTCGTGCTACGCTTCGGTACCTTTTGTCAGAACGAATGCCAAACTGAACCCACCTGCTGTGATGCCCTCCATAAACTTAGGGAAATGGCTCATTTAGAATCTTGTTGCAAGCTCTCTCTTTGATATTGAATTTATGGTCTGATAACAGACTGTAAGAGGATGAGAGTGCAGAGAGAAGTTAACCCATAATGTAACCAAATCTGATATAGAATCTTTAATAGTTATAGTAGAACAATGTGTCTGAAATACAGTAATCGTTGGTACAGTATGTGGATTTTATGTTGGCATACTGAACTGCTTTGAAAATTTCATATCAATACACTCAACATATTACTGGAAGTTAATGCTACACCAGAATTTTTACATTTTGTGAATATTCTCAATTGCGGAGTAATATACCTGTATTTACTTGATCCGTAACTAAAGAATGAGGGATCTATTTATAATGCAAAACACAGTTTAACTGTGTTTAAGTGTAACTGGGTAGATAATGTTTTTTATGCACATGATTTATCAAAGAGAGATTATCACACAAAATTATCAAAGAGAGGTTAAAACAGTTTTTCCTTTTTACTTTTGTAAACCATTTTATGTTTCTTCAGG
Source organism: Galaxias olidus (assembly GCA_026901105.3). Lineage (NCBI taxonomy): Eukaryota > Metazoa > Chordata > Actinopteri > Galaxiiformes > Galaxiidae > Galaxias > Galaxias olidus. The sequence continues at coordinate 704,802 of JAPMUY010009769.1, forward strand.
TGTTGAAATGGAACATATATGTTTGGTTATTTTGGTGTTAAGCCAGGCACTAGTTGTTGGGTCACAATTCAATGGCTACAACTGTGATGCCAACTTCCACAGTCGTTTTCCCGGTGAGAACTGTATTTCCTTTTTTTTAAAGTTTTTAAAATGCACAAGAGTTATGCATGCTTCTGCAAAAAATTTAAATATGTATTTCTACATTAACCAAGACACGGCCTGTGATTTGATTCAAACATTGCTCTTACTCATTCATATGGAATTTCTAAAACCCTTTCATACAGTATTTCACACTTTTTTTATATAATTTGTCTCAGTATGAAATGATACGATTGGCTTAATAACTTTTCTCCCTCATGACTGCTTAGCGATATTCTGTGTACTCAGGGAGCAGGAAACGACTTTGACTTACCCTTGTAGAACAGTAGCTGCACAAAAAGATATTGTGAAATCAGTGTAATAATTCCGTGCATAATTTTGCGTGTGTCTTATATTTCACAGCCGAGCGGGACATTAGTGTGTACTGCGGGGTGCAGACACTTACTCTCAAGATCAACTTTTGCCCGGTTCTCTTCTCTGGCTACACTGACACTGATTTGGCCCTTAATGGTCGCCATGGAGACGCCCACTGTCGAGGTTTCATCAATAACAACACCTTCCCCACAGTTGTGCTGTTCAGTATAAGCCTAGCAACACTGGAGACCTGTGGAAATGCCCTAGTGGTACGCAAATAGATTAAAAAAAAAACACACACACATACATATATAGGCTTTGCATATTGTTTTGCTTGATAATCAATTGAGTCGATAATCTGCTCCAGATAATTACTTTAGAATCTGACTTTTGAGATTAAGATTTATTGCAGCAAATGTGAGAGCATAGTATTAGCTGTGTGGACTGGGACCTGAACCTTACGAAAGTAGGTATGTAGTGTGAGCAACAAATAGGAAGGCTTGTCAGACATTTGCAACTCTATTAGTAACTTGATCAGTGAGGTTAGAAAACTCTAGGAGAGACTTGAAAATGTTTATTACAACAAGGGTGAATTCAGATAAAAGAGACACCATGCTCAGTCTGAGGTACAAGAGGGTACAGGAGCTGCATCAGTCTGTAAAGTAATGTAAAGTGGGTAATTATGGACGAGATGGTCCACTCAGAACTGATAAGTCCTGCCGTGGTGATTGTTTATTCCTGGAAGGCCACTTTTAGAAAAGAGGATTCTCTTCTAAAGCGGCTTTCTTCCATCCATTTTTTGTTTTAATGAGTCAGGCTTTGGACTCTGTTATGGAGAGGTGATGCTCCGATAAAACGAAATGAGATGGGGATTAGCATGCTCAATGGTGTGGCTGATGTTATCAACGCTGGTCCTCTTTTCATAGAGCCTGCACAGATAATAGCGGCCACTGAGTGAGATGGGGCAAGCATTCACCGCTGATTTGGTTTTGCAGGTTTCCACGGCCCACGGACCTAATGCTTATGGGAACATGTCACTGGTACAGATTGGGAACATATCGGGGTACATTGATACACCAGACCCACCAACCATTATTAGCTACCTGCCAGGCCTGCTCTACAAGTTCAGCTGTAGTTACCCACTGGAGTACCTAGTCAACAATACACAGCTGGCATCGTAAGTAAAGGGCATTCTAATGTGCACATGAAACATTCCACATTCTATGAAACCTAATTTAGAATGAATACATTAGGACCTAATCTTCATGTTGACAGAGCCAAATGCCCAGTTTAGATAAAACAGACTATTAAGAGATAGTAGAAAAATATAATGCTGCATAAAACAATATGCAAATCATTTCTTATAACATTGGATGTCAATCAGACCATACAATCTGTATATCACCTTGTTTACTGAAGGTCAGCAGCTGCAATCTCAGTGAAGGACAGCAATGGTACCTTTGTCAGCACATTAAGTCTGCTGCTTTACAACGTAAGTCCATGTCTACCTATTCAAATTCTCTCAGTGGTGGGTCGGAGCCAATTTTGTATAGCATCACTTCTACAGTCATATTACATCAAACAACTCTCCATGCTGGAGGCACAAGAAATGTAAATGAATACAGGGCAAGTCTTTGTATTTCATCCCATAGTTGATAGAAAATCCTGTAAAGGAATATGACTGTCAATTTCAATTGATTTCATATCAACCAAAGATTTAATTCAGCTGAACATAGAGTAGTTTTGAACTCAAAATATGATTGCAATCATATTCCACAATATACCAATGTGGTAGCAAAATGTATATGCAATAATCCAACCTATGCAATACAGCAGGATGCCAAACAATTTGCCAAATTGTTTAAGCTTGGTTGTTTGTGTTGCAAAGGACTCAACATATGTTCAGCAGCTGTCCATCCCAATGGCAGGGCTTACCCTTAAGACAAGGGTGTTTGCTGCAGTGAAAGCTACCAACTTGGATAAGAGGTACATTCTGTTCTTTTGAAATGAACTTTAAAATTCACATTACAACTTGTGTTCATCTACTTAGTTGTCGATGAGTTTTTGATATTACTCATGAATAGATGACAACAATTAAGGTTAAATTTGGATAGTCAATGTAGGCCAATTGTCTATTCACTTTCCATACGTGATTGCTGCTGACATATGATAGCTGCTACCAGAGAGGTGCTGGCTAACAATCTGGACATGGTATTAGCAGTATCACTGTGGTCATTGGAGAGACACTTATATGATCACGCCCCACTTTCAGCTCAAGCCCATGGGTGCCAGGGCATTCAGCTGTTCTGCTCCCAGACTCCAGAACTTTCTCTCACTCCACATCACTATAACTATATTCAAACAACACCTCAAAACTCACCTATTTAAACGAGCATACTCGTTATGATGCCTGACACTTTGTGTATGTTGTTGTATACCCCTATACCCCTGATGTTCTCCTGCCTCAATACACTTGTGTCTGTCTGTCCTATGTTTACTGCATTTTAAATTGTATATTATACTATTTTAACTGTATATTCTATGTCATGTATGATGACCTTGGGTGTCTAGAAAGGTGCCTACGAAATAAATGTATTATCATTAGTATTATACTGTAACCCAGTAGATGTGCTGATGTCACAAGACTGATTGTGAAAAATACAATCATAGTACAATGGAACCATGCCCACAGCCCACCTGATTTGCATGTGTTTCAATGACACTAAACTCATGATTTAACAACCCCTTTTCAAATAGATGGAACGTTCTCATGGACTACTGTTACACAACTCCATCTGGGAACCCTAATGATGAACTTCGATACGACCTCTTCTTCAGGTAACACCACAATTTCAAACAAATGTTCCCGATATTTGCATCACTACTTATTTTTGCTATTGTAACCCTAATTCTCCGTTTTAACTGAGACAGTTGTGATAAAGACCCCCAAACCACTGTTTTTGAGAATGGAAAGAGCCAAATGGGACGCTTTGCCTTTGAAGTATTTCGCTTTGTCAAGCACAAGAACCAGAAGATGTCCACTGTCTTCCTGCATTGTGTCACCAAGCTGTGTCGTGCTGATGACTGTCCCATGCTAATGCCGGTGACTTTTCCATACAATGAAGCTAGGCACACATACACTGCCAATTACAATGGATGCACAGTATCTGTTTACGAATTTTTAGTTAAAATGGCTGCTCTGGGATAACCGCTATTTAAAAAAATCTTGAGGCATGCTCAATATGACAGGATTTTACCATTTATCTTCATGTCTTCCTGCGTTTGTAGATCTGTGGCAGCAGAAAAAAGAGAGATGTCTCAAAAAGGACAGAATTAAATTCTGCATCTGGAAATGCTGTCATTACTGCTGGGCCTATCATCACCCGGAGTGGTATGGCTCTCCTCACTCTCCCCCTTCCTCCTCCCTCATCTATGGTTATAGACAAAGACTTTGCAGCTGAACAAAACTCAGATAAATATTGTCCAGACATTACTTCTGTAAAATAGACAGTAGTCTAGACATTATTACTCACCCATATAGTGATCCTTTTAATATGCTACACATTGTAATATTTATGCTTCTGTATTATTTATACTGCAATTCTTAAAATCAATCTTTTGTAAACCTTTGGTAATTCTAAAATGGTCTCATCAAACAATCATCCATCATATCATAAGGATGAGATAAGTGGACTAACCAAGATTTTCCTGCAGCCTCTATTGATGGCCTGTGGGTTTTTTGTTGGCTCTACAGTAAATCAGTGAATACTGTCAATATTAGTGAAGGGCACTTGGACCATTGTCCCTTAAAAATCCTTATTATGTTTTGCAGATGAAACTCCAACCAATAACTCACAACTGGGTAAGTCTTGTAATTATTTTTAAAAAGAGTTTGGGTTAAGGAAATGCATTACCACACTCTTATCTTTTGGCTCTATTTGTTCACCCCAAACTATTTTATTAACAGCTAGAAAGCTGTTTGCTTAGGAGGGGCTTGCATTAGCTTTATTTGTTGCTGTAGACCTATGATACACACCTTATGAGCACTGAGCTTAAAGTGAATGTTTAAATATATATTTTTTTACTTTCAGAGCCACTTTTATACAGCACAAACTGGATGCTATTTTACTGTTCATATAAAAATACAGATTACTGTCAGACAAACTGAGTGCTAGCTTACTGTTCATATAAGACTATAGATTACTGTCAAACAAACTAAATCCCTTTATTACCCATATAATTATGGGTTACCTTGTTAATTAAAAAAAATAAAAATAACAACAACAACAATGGCTTACAAGAAAATGTGTACAAGGCATATAATCAGGAAATGTATAGTTTTGCATGTAAATAATTTGCATTATTTGTTGTTCTGCTGTGGACTTGTAGCTCAGCTCAACGGTCCAGTATTCCGCATGACCACGGTGACCAGCGCGCTTCTTTCAGGCGTGATAATCCTGGGTGTCATGAGCATATGCTTCTTCATCTTCTCGCTCACACTACTGAAAGGCAAGAAGTTTCCATCCAGTAGCCTTTCCGGGGTCCGCAACCCGGCCTTCACTTGACCATTTGACCAACTCCCCAACCCATAAGACCCCAGATCAAGAAAGAGAGAACATATTCATGTGTATGTATGCACAAGAACAAAATCCCTGCAGTCAAATAGATAGATGTTTACAGTTTTGTACAATACGCGTATTGGTGCACTAGTTGGAATTGTGCAGTTATATTTTATTTGTGACGTGAGTGGTTTTGTTCATTTTGTGAATTTGTTTTCATCTTCTGACAGACTGGTATTTCATGTTTTTGCAGGTGTGGATTTGACACAGACAGCTGGGTCAGACATAACTTTTAATTCATTACCTCAGCTTCAGAGCTTTCAATTGCAGGGTTTAGGATCAATTACAAGAAAGACAGCACTGTATAATGAACTGAATGAAAGGTTTCCGATATTTTTGGGTGAAACGTAAACCACGTCCCCAGATAGTCTGTGGTTGGAACTCTCGAGAATGTGGAACCTTTAATACACTTTAAATGCAAGAATTTAAATATGACTAAGCAATATACCTAAAACCTCTAAACATGAAAATATCTGGAAACAAAGACCTAAATATTTCAAGAGCTAATTTGTAATGATTCTCTAGCTGGAGCAAATGTTTTACTTCATAATGTTGCAACTCATTATTAGGATAGTTTAGTTATTACATGATTAATCAATTAATAGTCAATTATATTTGTTACTTACAGTAAGTACTCTAAAATCTAGATAAATTGTAGACATCTATGCGCCACAGTACACTTGCATAGGCAAGTTTTTGTATAGATAGTTCCTAATATTCTCCCAAACATGTAAAACAAAACTGTTAACTGTTTTAACTTGATTTAGAATGTGTTCATTGGCAATGATACTCTGTGAAAAACATTTGCTTATTGCACGTTCACTTGATTTAATTGATTAAAATATGCATTGCTGTGTTTATAAAAAAACTTTGTATGAATTTCATGTCTTTCTAAACGTCTCCTTAGCGTCTTAGGAAAGGAGTTTGATTATCAGACCTGACGATTTAGTATTTTGTGAAGTTGTTGTTTTGTTCAATACAGTAAAATAAAAGTTACGCTCTTTTACCTTTCAGCACCAACTGAGATCATACAGTCATCCAAGTTACCTCCCACTTTGTGCCTTTCACTGTACGTTTCAGCCAGGTCATCCTGTCTGAAGCAAAGGTCAGGGGATGAGTAAAGCAATACAGGAGGGAACATTGTGAAAGTGAAAGACAAATATTTTGTCAACCAGGTCACTCAGGGGTTTACTGTTAGTGAAGATAAAGATCCCGATTAGGTTTAGTGGGAAAGAAAACCACACACGGGTAACAATACACATCAGTTTGGAAATGCCAGACTTTGTTAGGTGGCCAACTCAGCAGTCAGTGTCTTATACACTTTAACAAACACTTGGCACATGACTTTATTAATTCATAAGCTTGACACAAGATGATTAGTAGAAAGATAGATCAAAACAATTTCTCTCCGTTACAAGGTGTTTCTTTAATTCTAATTGTCTCCCATTCGCCTGGACCACTGGCAACAGGAGAAAGGGCATGTGTGTGCCATAAAAAGAATTAGACTATTTGGTTCTGATAGGTAAGAATATCCTATCTCCACCCATATGTAGCAGTCATGCCAAGGTGTTTCACAAAAAGGGATTGTGGAGATTTTATTATTGGTCCATTCCCGGAGCTCAGATAAGGGTGAACAATATCTTGTGTATAACAGAGAGGCCCCACCTTTTATTTTTGTTTGGCTCAACGCTGGATATATCAGGGTGTCCTTTCGAAAACAATGCAAATTGATTATATCTAAGGAGAATAAATGAACATCTGTCATTGTGGAATAACGTCAGGACATAATTTACTATCACATCAAACTTGCAAGGATGTAATGAAAGACATGGCCATTCCTTCAGGTTAAAGTAATAGAAGTAGTACTACATGTTGCCACTAAGCAATGACTCCCTAGCACTACAAAAAAAATGATAAGCATCTTCTTAACCTCAGAATATGAGTCAGCTGCAACTGTTGAAAAGTGCAGGATAATCCTTTAGTCAAAAGAAAGTCAATAGGGTATTCTTAGAAGTGTAGGGACATCTCTGTTGTACAAATAATCATCAAAATATTGAGCATGTTCCCCAAGGTTTAAACACTTACTTCTCATATTATCTTGTCAAGGGACTAAAACATTTTTAAAGAAAAGTAACATAGCAACCGGACTATTGTTCCTGTCCTTTCTCTTAAGACTTCTGATGTGTTTGGTTTCCTTTGTTGCTCTGAGGAATGGCACTCCAGCACAATGAAACCATTCCAATGCATTGAACAGAGGGAGAAAAAGCTAAACAGCAATGACCTGGTTCTGGCCAATCCAAAGACAGATATCCTAGCTATAAAAGCCTATCCATATCAATTGTAAAAAAAAAAAGAAAGAAGAATCGGGTACAAGACACTACCAACAGGGCCACTTTTGGATACCTGAGGTGGGAATCATCTGCAACACCGTTCAACTGTGACATTTTACTGGACACTCCAACTGCTCTTGTTGATATCAAACACAAGGAATACAAATAATTCACATTTAGTTTAAGAGTGTTACGGGTTTGTCTTTGCTTTTGCAGATACTGGAACACAAAACAAATGAAGACAAGAATGCATCCTCTCAGTTTTCTGATCATGGTTCTCATGGTTTCTGAAAGCACATTAGTGACAATTAGTAAATGTGGAACAACTTACAGACACCCAGGTATTTACATTTCATCCATTTTATTTGGGGTGGGGGGGTTTGGTCTTTTGTAAATAATATAAAGTAATCCAACAACACCAGTTTCCTAGGATGTGCAGTTTTAAACAACAAAGCAATCCATCATCAAGCAGAAATGTGGAAAATCACTATCTGAATACTAATTGGGATCTGTGCATTAAAGTAGTTTCCCACTCATTTGATAATTACATTTTAGCTTTGACAATTTCAGGTAAAGGCAGCATGATCAAGGTGTCACATAATTATTTATTGGATTGGACCCAAATACACAAGGTTGACAAAGCTTCCCTCTGTTTAATTTCAGATTACACTGATATCTCAGTGACTTGTGGCACCACATCTATGGACCTGGCTATCCTCATCTGCCCTGCCGTTTTCACGGGATACAACGAGTCCCAGCTCATCCTCAACAACATATATGACCCCACTTGCAAGGGAACCCTGGACGAAAGTGTGACTCCAGCTGTGCTAAGGTTTAAGTTCCCCCTCAACATGACCAATGCGTGTGGCAGCAACTTCAGGGTAAGGACTACCTATATTTATATAAGAAATAGATTTTGATGATACATTGTTGGTAAAAATAATTCTATAATAGTTCATTTGTCCTAGTCGGAGAACGAGTTATTGCATGTATTTTTTATATGCTTTTTTTTTTGTAATGCGGTGTCTCTGTTTTGCCCAGACAACCAGTGCTGCAGGTTCAGGGGTCTTTGCAGACTTCTCCAACATCCAGACAGTCAACGTCAGTGGTATGGTACGCTCCAATGACCCGACCACAGGGACTGTCACCTACAATACGGAGCTCAAGTACTACTACTCCTGTGCTTACCCCCTGGAGTACCTCATCAATAATACTCGTGCTGACGTGTAAGTCCATAAGTATTATCAGTACCTTGGGACCCTAGGATGTGGTGTCATTCACTGACAATTTAAATGGGTAGTTTTGTGAAATATGTAGAACATGTATTTCAATAATTTAAAATAAAGTCTATTCAATATAATCAACTTCAGTCAATTGATTTAAATTCATTGAGTTGTGTTTAATCAAAGATTTGTATTTAATTCAGTTTATCAACCAGGAATGTTTTAATGATAATCAAATGATTGCTTGAACTTGAGAGATGGATGTGGGTTTGTACTGTGTTACAAATGTTTCTCAACAAACAATTGTATTTTTCAAAACAATGTTACAATGTGCTTTGTGTGTGCAAGAAAATACAAAAACATTTAAATATCCTCTCTTCACTTAGGTCAGGATCCTCTATTGCTGTCAAGGACAATAATGGAAGTTTCATTAGTACTTTGAGCATGAAGCTCTTTAGTGTAAGTATATTAAGGTGTTGTTGTTGAGGAGTCACTGAAATGGGTTCTGTCATTCTAAAACTATTACTTATTATAAACTATATCTAAAATGTTCTAGTGACAACTTCCATACCATTACGTTAAAAGTCAAATACCTTTGCCATTATGATTAAATACGAGGTTTTACTATTCAAAGGTTACATATGTCTTAACAGGATGTGAACTACAATACTCCCATGGTCATTCCACCACTGGGCATTGAGTTGAGGACCAATATTTATGTGCAGGTTCAAGCCACCAATTTGACTGCTCAGTAAGACCCCTTGATCATCTTATTTTCACACTTGATAATTGAGTTCCTACGAATAATATGTAGATGGCACAATGTGTATTTGTTTTTCAAGCGAAATGATCTCTAGGGATAATGGTCATGATCTCCTTGCTTTCCTCACAGGTACTTTGTGCTTCTGGACAGATGCTATGCCTCCATCTTTCCTCATCCTACCACCTCTACCTTCTTCAACCTGTTTGTCGCGTAAGTTCCCGGGCAAGCCATAATGGAGGCTTAAATAAAAATGTCCGACTCCACATTAACTTGTCTCTGAATTCTTACAGGTGCTCCAAAGACCAGCTGACCACCATGCTTGAGAACGGACAGAGTCAAAACGCCCGCTTCTCCTTCCCAGCCTTCCGCTTCATTGAGCAGCAGAACCAGACTAAGTCCACCTACTATATTCACTGTGTTACCAGGCTTTGTGAGAGGAGCACCTGCAATAGTTTCTTGGTCAGTTAAACATGCACTATGTATTATTAATGAATTCATGAAATAATCAATGAAGTTTCTCTAACTACCACCTTTCTTCACCACAGTGTGGGAACACAACAGCAAGGAGGAGGAGGGACGCTAATACCGCTGCTGCAGCCACAGAGGGGCTGACAGAGTCAACCACTCTCTCCTTACCGGGTCCCATTGTCACCAGAGCTGAGAGTGGTGAGTGGGACCTCTCTTCACTGTTATCCTTTGAAATGCAAGATGACATTTAACAACATTTACATTTTAAGTTTAAAATTAAATGAAAGCCATTCTTGCAATGATTGATTGACCGCATCAAGCCTGGCTTGAAAACTTGATGACAAATGTCAGTAGAGATACCGACACATTTTCCTTTTCTATTTTTTTCAGTTCTGACATCGAGGGAGGAAGGTAAGCGTAGTGTTCTAATCTGTACACGTCTAATGAAAACAAAATACATACAGTACAAATGCTTCAGAAAGCCAAACATTTCATTTGTTTGGATACGTTTTGTAATCAATTATTTCTTCAATCATGTTGGACACGAGGGACGCACTAGATCACCCAGGATTCACTAAGAAGCTGAAATATTTCTGGTGGTGCCACTTGTGTCCTTTGCCCAGGTTTGGCTGAGGAAAGTCACAACCCATCCACCGTGGGTCTCGGGGTAGCCGTGGGGGTGCTCTTTCTGACCATCTTCATTGTTGTCGGCATGGCAGCAGTCTTCTGTTTGAAAAGGATACAGAAGTAAGAGGGGATGTGGCACCGGTGTCTCAAGCTCAGAAGTGGGAGACTGGGCCTTGATAACGTCTTCCTTAAACAATGATTCAGTGGATCTAATCACAAGTGGGTGTGAGAAAGATAACGTTTCAAGCGATGTTGTCTCTTTCATAAGTAGCTTCTGATGGCAAGGTCTTGGTGCCATCATTTAAAGATGTTTGTCAGCTGTTGGTCTTTTAATGTTTAAAAGAGTGGAATGTGTCTTTGAAAGCTATCATGGGAGCGATCTCAAAGGTTTTGCATTTGTTAGAGTCTGAGAAAAGTGTTGATGATTGTCAGCATCGGTCTCCAAATATTGACTTCAGGTAGACAGTGTGTAGAGAGGGTTGGGAAAGGGAGGAGGGGGGTACAAATGTGGGAAAGCAATCTGTGTTTAGTCAACATTTTAAAAGTCAAGTGAATAGTCCAATTAGTATTTTTGTTGTTTATTTTATAATTTTAGTTCCATATTAATTCAGTATTGATACCTAAAGAGAATTGAGGTCTAGAATTTTTACTCACTTCCCCATCTAAATTGATCCACTTTAATTCACCGTATATTGTAAACTCATGACCCCCTTATTTAATCATTTTGGATTACTCAAATGTCCAGATACAAATTGTAAATTTGCTTGTAAATGTGTTCAGTGAAATGAAATCGGTGATTTTGTAATTTCAATGGAGTTTACTCAAATACATTAAAAATATAAAAATAACAGGAATCAGAACAAAATAGTTATTTGGGGGTTATTCATGTAACTGACATATTGCTGTCTCATTATTTTGATAAAAAAAGAAAACCCTTCAAATTTGTGATCGGGTAATCAGTAAAATTACCATCTTGCATTTTGCACAATTACCATGTATCATGTACCAGCACAGCTCGCATGTAGTTCCAGTAGCTACAGTGGCATGCCACTGATCTCTCTGTTGTTCTGTTACAGAGCAGTTTACTTCTCATAGAAAGTGACACAGGCTTTGGTTTCCCTGAAATGCAAACGGCCAACATGTTCAATGCACGCAGAAAACCTGATCTGTGCTCCCATCAAGCCCATATGAAACAGTTGATATTTAATCTGCCCTTTGGGAGGACACATGGATGAATACAGACACAATGAATGAAAAAACAGACCTTGTCAAATCTCCCCAACCCCAAATGAGATGCCACTCAGTCAAAGGAGCCTGAAATTGCCAATCTAAGAAAAAGTTTATTCAAAGTTGCAACTAATCAGCTCTTGAGAAAGTTTAAATGATTACACAGCAACCGCAGACATAGACAAGACAAGTATAGACCATCTTATTGCATTGGAAGCCACACATAACATTATAGAAAACAATAAATGAACCTGAATGAACAATGAGTGAATAAATGAATGTGATTTTGTTTGTTTTGGTCCCACCAGTTCATGTAGTTTCATCAGAGATTGTATTAATTCCCCTCAATTAAATTGTCATTTACTCTACATACTATGATGCTTGTACCACACGTTTAAGTTGGTTGACAAGAAAAGAATATCCAATAGCTCTAAACAACATTGAGAATAGATATAACCCTTCTAATTTCATATAAACACTGAGAGCTATGAATTATCCAGACAGACAACATGTGTTTGGGCATGGGACAGAGCATAAGAAGAAACATTGTGTAACAGTAGAAATTTTTAGCCACACTCATTCAGATAATGCTATTATACAGAAATTCCTTTACTGTGATTGACCAACCAACAGCATAACATTCCAATACCTGTTTCAAACACAAAACCTGGGATTGACATGGGATATTGACGATGGGCTTAACCCAGGCCTATGATCATTTTGTATGATTGGAGATCCAAATTGTGCCTTTTGTAGTGAAAGGTGCAGCTCAGGCAAAGGGCTTGCTTTTCCTTGTTCACTGCAGTTTTAGAATGAATGCAGAGTGAAATCCGTTGCATGCTGCATGCATATTGAGATAGTTCTGGACTAAGGTATAGTGACCAGACGGGGGGACACTCATGGGAGAAACTACGCTGACCCATTTACACCACAGTAGTTGCCTGTGTCCAGAAGTTGTAATATTATTCTAGGTATGGTAGGTTAAGTCGAAAGGCTTACATGACAAAAGCTATTTTCAATGGTTTCAATTTCATTCCGAAATGATAAAATAAAAAATAAAAAATATTTTTTAATGATAGTATAATTGACCAAAAAAGAAAGACTGTTCAAAGTGCACTCTTGCCCTTGATTACTGTTGCAGTCAAAATGAAGCATGCCAGTACTGCACTTTAAGCTTTTATGCATACTGAAGGACAGGGCAATGAAAAACCTTAAAAGAGTGATGTTTGCCATCTGCCATTGGGTGTAAAATTAAGTAATTGTACCACTTCACTAGCTAAGGAGAAACTGCGTCAATGTGCCAATTCAACCAAATGAAAAGGAAAATCTATTATCAGAATTGTACATGCATCACCGGGACTGGAGAAAAAATCAATCTACTTAGAAAAACCGAATAATGGTGGAACCATCTAGTCAAGTAAGAGACAGGCAAGTTGGGGATGGAAACTACTTTTATGCTTATTAGGAAAGCGACATTGTACGCTGTAGATTTAGTTTGAATGTAGTGTGCAGGATGATTTTGTGTAAAGTTTGAATAGGCCAGAAATGGCTGGTAGGAGTTGTGGGCTTGACTTTGAAGATGGTATGATTCATTTCATAAATATTCTTTCTAGCTAGCAGTCGATACATTTACCCAGTCAAGCTACTGGCTAGCTTGCTATTTTCAACAGATGAAAGAACTGTAGGCACTCACACAGCACGAGCAAAAAGGGAATATTGTATTATTACATTTGGCAAATAATAATGTGAAGGCATGATTTACAATTCTGCAATGAGTTCTGGTAACTGGAAGAAAGATGAAAGGTGAGCTACAATAGTAATTAGCAAGTATGGGTATACATGATGCCACTAAGATTAGAAGATAAATTAACATGGTAGAATACTTATCAGGAGGCATACATTCCATTTTTCTAACCCACGAGTTGAAAATAAATGACTGTAAGGCCCAGGATATTCTCATAGTTTGGCCTGAATGGTCCTGTCAGAACTCAGGTCAGTGACCGTACCACGATGGGTGTCCAAACCTACACTGTGTTCAAAGATATCATTCACTTTCATCTGCCTGCCCGACAAGCTTTGTTTCAGTAAGACTGAAAACAATAGGATGAAATTTCCTATTCACCCCTGCTGAAAAGCGCTCTCATAATTCAAAGGGCGGTTCAGTCAGCAAGTCCCTCAGCTAGTGGTAGGAGAGAGAGAGTAGAGAGAGAGAGAGAGAGAGAGAGAGAGAGAGAGAGAGAGAGAGAAAGAGAGAGAGAGAGAGACTTTGGATGGCAAAGTATAAAAGGAAGCAGTGTCGATATGATGGAAGTGGTTTCAAACTTTCCAGCAGTAACCAACTAGCAATACTTCAAAGCAGAGTGTTTCCCACACACCCAACACCCAACTACAAATTAAAAAACAAATCTTAGAAGAAAAAACTCCTTGAGACTTCTGACCACCCACTCTGATGGTGTCAACATTCAGCAAATGCTTTACAAGGTGATTTTTGATGAGGCTATTACCATTAAAATGACTTATTTGAGTCTGGCTTCTGTATCAGGTGCATGGCATTGCCATTATCTGAAATCGCTGGAACAGACTTTGAGAGTTATTTCGAGTATGCTCAATCAATACGGAAAAGCATGGGATTCCTTGGAATGGAGCCGCAGAACATACAGTGAGTGATAGGAGTAGACTAACAGTAGAGGGCACTCCAACTCTTCAACTACTTAGTATACAAGCTTTAAAAACGTACAAAAAAATAAGCATGGGAATGACTTCAACAGAATGTGCCTCATTGTCAATTTGTTGGTCTATTTAAACTGATCTTCAATGCTACGTGAACCTTATTGACCCTGCATTCCAAAACCATTGATGTCCTGTCACAGGTCTAAGTCATTGAATAGCATTCCATCTTGAGTCTAATTGAGCTGAAGGACATGGTGCATGGTGGTATATGTGTATGTTCTATACATAATGATAGGGATTGATTAGGGGAACAAAAGGCTCCTAAAATGACGACCACCCACTCTAATCCATTCTGACTCAACAAGTTCTTTCATACAGTATGACCTTTGCCATGGTGAAAAAACTTATAAGGAACACACTTTTGAACTTCAACTACGGTTGGTTAGCAATGTATTATTTCTGACAATGAATGTACAAAGCCTTTTCTTGAGCCCTGTTTGGAGGAACTACAGTGTGCAATCTGCAATGCACAGCTACATACATATCTAATGATCAGTAAATAATATGTGGAGTAAGTAGTAATTATATTGATAGTAGATACTCATCATACGCTGTTCCTCATCAAGCCATGCTACTACCATAGGTCTAAAATTGTTAAGGAATACTTGTGACAAACTCAGTTAAACCATACATATGCTTCTCTTATATAGCCAATTTTGTTTGAATATATTTGGAATATATAATATACATTTCTACTACATACTATCTCATTTTTCAGACCACTTGCTGAGGTAGCAATTTCCCAAACCATTGCGTCCATTTGGTAAGATGGAGTGAGGGAGTAATTGAGTGTGAATAACTCAGCTATTATAAACACAGGGTATGGCTGTCTACCTGAGCAGCTTGAATCAGCTCCCATCTATCGCTCAAGCATTTTCCATCCACATACTCTGTTTATCTGGGCGAGGTGCCTACAGTTCTCTTCACACTCCATTGATCAATGCCCACACTCAACAGAAAATCATTTGCGTATGACAAGCCATTGTGTTTATTAGTCACTGTGTAATAGCCAGCCTGGATAACATTATTAATTGCCAATTTAGCTGAGTAACCAGGCGTGGCAAGGTAGCACCCCTACAACTGGGCTAAGCCCCTTCAGGGGACAGGTGGGGCCGGGGCCACATAAAGGCTTGACTACCCTTCGACACAATGAAGTGTCAGCCTCTGTACCAATACCTGTCTAACCGTGACCCCAAGGGCTAACCCCCTGTTGTTACATCACATAAGTACCTAGAGAAGCATTTAAACAATAGTTAAAAGCATTACACTCTCTGTTTGTTAAAAGTTCAAGACAAGGTGGAGGCACAACTTGGGGAATTTGTACCTGGAATTCAAAGTCGCAACAATGATATGCTAGGCTGCATGGCCTTAGGATACACAAACAGCCACTGGCATAGAAAAATGGATATAGTGTTGAGGAAGGCATTTCAATTAGGAGATCTCAAGACCCACAAGAAAAATAAATAAGGTATGTTACAATGACAGGAGAAATCAACATACTTGCTGCCATATATGAATAATAATTATAATAATAATTGATTGCATTTGATTTAGTGCTATAGTGACATAGCGCAAGAAACCCAAAGCGCTCAATTAGTGTTGAATAGCGCTCAAGTGACCCATCTGCAGTGATAAAGTTTTGTGCTTGATAATATATAGTCCATCTAATGAGGAAATCCATTGAGTATGTAAGGACATAAACCTGTGTCTGAGTAAGCAAAGCTTAGTGTGTTATACCTTCCACTGTGTTTGGAACTGTTTTCATATATTAAACATAATCTCTTGAATCTAACATTTCAATAAAGATTTGTGCCACAAGGCATATTCTGCATTGCCGTCTATTTTCCCTTTTGTTCATGCGCAGTGCCAGTTATTTTTCCCTTGGAGATACTGTGAAACTCAAATGAACTGAGTGACACTGAGGAGAAGGGCTTCACCTCTGTCAACACTCATCTGAAATTCAAAATAAGTAAATTAGCATTAGAGCTGCTGCATCTTCGCTCATCACTATGCAGTCTGACAACATGTCTGACTAAGAAAAATGTTCCAGGACCACACCCCCCAATGCCTACCCGAAGGTATTAGGTGCAGAGAGAGAAAGGAGAATATGGAAAAGTACAGTTAGGGGTGAAAGCACTATTCACAATAGGGACAAGGGAGCCCTTAGGATTCAGTCTGATAATACGTTCAATTACGGACAATGGGGCAATGCGACTATTATAGAAGGTAGTTAAAAGCTAATGTTGAAATCATGCGTGCAATGTTGAACTACTGTTAGATCATATCTGTAGAACCCCACTGATTGGTTTTCCATAGAATCCATTCATGTCTGGATAGACTAAAGCAGGGAAATAAGTCCACAGCTAACAACTCGGTCATTTAGCCTATGAGGACTGTGGCTAAAATGGACTATGAATAGTCAGTCCTTCACAATTCCAATTCCTTAAAATAATGAAAGTTGCCTGAAGCTAATTCTTTTTTATAGCTTTAGCCTACATATGTTCAAAGTGTAGCACGTTGAATATGAATGAATTGTTATAAATATGCATTCAATGTCTCATCCTAATTAACTTTAGTTTAGCATTTAAATGGCATTTATTCTGCTGTAATGTTAATGCTGATGAATAATATTCAGAATCCCAATATCTACTACCATTTCTTGTTGAGATTTTTACATTTATGAGGGTAAAGTTTTAAGAGAATACTTTTGATGTAATTGAAAACGATGAGTGTATGTTTCTGTACTCAACACTCAGACCATATTGGTAGCAAAAACACTGGTTCTAATTGTATAACTGGTCTATGAAAGACATTTAACATAATTAATGGTCTAATAAACAAATCCAACCATATCTCTGATTATTTTTCAAGAATAACTGATGACATCTCTAATAATGTGTAGCTCTTAAATGCAGGACGGCCCCTAAATGGTGTCCCAGATGAAAGTAGTTGACATTAATCGCTGGCATTTCATTTATGTGAAATTCTGCAACACATTTCATATAGATTCCATCAGAGTTAGTGTGAAAAATGTTTATGTTTTTATAATTCATCACAGCATACTACTAGTGTCATTGTTCAACATCTCCCTTTTCCTAATTTCATTCATACTTATTCTGTCCCATAATCAGCCAGAATTTTGTAACATTAAAACTTGTGGCACTACACATAGCTATGACAGGAGACACTTTGATCATCGGCTTGTCCTTAGGTTTACATTACACAGTCACACATTAGAATAAGAGAAATTAACTCAAATTGAACATCACAGAGCAACAATCAGTGAATACTATGATTTGCAAACTACAATTATGTTGGGGTCATCAACCCATTTTATTTTTCCAGTGAGAGCATCTCACTCTCGTTCAAAAAAAGCTATTTCAAGGGCATAAGAAAACTTGCTTCTCACTAAATTCTGTTGATACCTCTTTACTATTTTAATCGGCAGCAGTGCCAAAATGACTACTTTGATGTAATCAAACTCCTAAATGTTCTAATCAATTTAATTTGGGCTCAATTGTCCATGTGGTAATATGATGAAGTAACCATGGTCACCAAGTTAATTATACTTTCTGAAATATTTAGATTCTGGTACAAAATATAGCTACTAAAAGTCAGCAAGGTATGTCGAAGGCTTTGATTTAATTAAGAGCTTCATAATTACTTTGTACCCCAAAAAAGTTTCATACTGCCGTTGCATGGCTGCTTTGGGCTGGCTGATTTGACTCACTATAAGGCTGAATGTTAAACAGTAGGTGCATTGCAAGTAATGCATGTGAGTTCCATGGCTCTAAATTCCAAAAGGGAAGCCAGAAAACATTTAGACTTTCTCTGTCTCCAACGTAATTCAAACCCAAATTATATGAAAGTGGTTTTAAACCACCTCTGGAACATTAATTTAAACTACATTAAGACAACAATGCATTTAAGCCTTCAATCTTTTGCTAACCATCATATGTGATTAAACCATTTGCAAATAAGACAAAAATAAATACATTTTTGGGATTTAAACGCGTCAGATACAGTAGGCCTAAACCTAGGAGTTGGTTCAATGGCTAGAAGACGTCTATCAGCAGACAGAAGATGAATTGGCTAGCAGGTAGATACTTATACACACCCAAAGGCTATTTTTTAAAGGCCCCCCACTGTTTACTGGGGATTGGTTTGTACTAGATATGAGTGTACATTTTAAATATCTCAACAGGTCGGTTTTTCTCCTTGACCCTATTTGGACCTCCATCTACCTTCACCTCACGGTCAGAATTTCAATCGTAAAGTTGCTTTTTGATTTAAATGAAAGACCCCCACCACTCCCCACCTTTTGAGGCCGGTGGAAGAACTCTCCTATGTTCCCTCAACTCATAACTAGTGCCAAGCATACTGATAACAGCAGTGAGGCAAGAGACTGTATATTTATAGTTTCCAAGCAGTGTGGCCCCAGCGTGTGCCATCTCAAGCTGTGAGCTCTAGGCACTCATCCAAGAAGCAGAGGGAAACTTTGAACTGTCGGCCATGTGTCAGGCAACTTAGATTGGGAGAGACAATACTGAAGCACAGGAGCACAACTAGCAAGGTCGTGCTACTTACAAAACATCCATCCCATCAACAGTGAATTGTTGCAACAAGACGTATGTATCGTATCCATTATTTTTAATAAGCAATAATAAATAAGTCCTTTAGAGTACTTTGCCCAAAACAACATTATGCTTGGTTTGAGTCATTTGTGCCTGTTTACACATTATACCCACGTATTATAAACTAAAGCATACAAGAGCATGCTGCAGTATCATCATCCGCTGCGCATAGTCCCAAACACATCACCCTGAATCTCCCATAAACCTTCTTGTTGGCAAATAAATGGCCGGGCAGATAAATGGCTGTCTTCCCCGACCGTTTCAGTGGGTGATTTATATTTGTGATGGCGAGCCCTCCTTTGAGCCCGGTCCCCCCTATTCTCGGCCAGCCACTGGGTGGTCTAGCTTAACCAGGCCAGGGATGTGGATAGGCTTAGCCGAGCGAGGCTGCTTCTCGATTGAAAACTCAGTAGAGCAGGACCGGTGTCTCCTCAGGATCTGTTACCCGGGGAGATGGGGGGCTCTTTTTCGTTCCTCTTTCCTCTGACCGTGTGGTGTCGTCAACTCACTTTGCGACCGACATGCCCGCCATGCAGCCAGAGACCGGCCGGAGGTCCATGCATCTTATTCAGGCCTGTCATTGGCCTCATTACGAAGCCTCACCGCTCATTGTCAGACGTGATTATCACTCATCAGCCGGTCAGAGTACCCAAGGCCTTTTACAATGGCAGGCCACCGTCTAATTGTGGAGTCCATCAATTGAGCGTTCTCCTGCGGTGCACTTAGAGTTATCACCACAAAAGGCCAGAGCCATAACTCCCTAAGCAACTGTTACAGGACTTGCGGTCTGACACATTCTGGGCAAATCGAGAGGTTGTAAAAAGGCATTATTAATATTGTGTTTCATTGCTGTTCAATGGGCCTGGCCATCTGGACAATCTCACAAATTGCCCTCACATGCTCGGTGCAGTTTCTTCTGTCTTTCCTTTCTCTCTTTTTCTGACAGTCCCTTACTGTGAATGTTCTGTCATCCTTTGCAGGCAGGAACATTCAACCGTCAGACAACTGCCATGGTTAAATCTGGTGTCTGGGGCGTCTCAAAAAAGAAAAGGCAAAGTGAGCCTCAGTGCCTGAACGCTTGAATACACTTCCTTTACCATTAATTCTCCAGATTGACAGAGTAGCGATCAATCTTCACAGCCACCCCTATTCCCCAGCCAATTGTTAGAGACAAAGCAGTCGTTGGTACAAGCATACTAAGCCAGACAAAAAGACTTAATAAGTATGCAGACACTCAAAGACCAGGTGCCTCGGTGATAATTTACCTCAATTGATAAAATATATGAAAAAGAATGTTTCACAGACGACGTACGTGATGCACCTGAAGCACCACAATGTGTGATTTAGCAACTTAATTTCATTCATTTTTTTCTCCCAGAGAGGCAACGGGTAGACTTAAAACCGGAGGCATATGCTGCCAAGGAGCAGAGATGTGTGATTTGAGATTTGTTTCAGTGATAAACGGTGCACTCTGTCATAGAATTAGTGGGTAATAATTAGTGCTCAGTAGGACGTCCTTTGGGAGAATGGTTATGGGAGCTCAAAGGGGCTTCATTTCTAAAGAACAGCCTGTGATATCCTTTGGGCCGTAATCATTCTAACAGTTGTTGCCCTTTTACCCCGGCACAAAGTGGACAAGCTGCCCGGGTATTAGGTGGCACTTAACTGTACTTAATTGACTAGTTTTCCCGTAGGAATCCTCAACCCCGGCTTGTTTGTATGTCGCCAGGTCATCCGAGGCCGCAGAGGAAATCTAACCGCCACCCACACCACTCCATCCTATCTCCTAGGAACCAGACCGTCGTATTGATCCCCGGAAGAAAAAGACCTGCCATTATGTTTGTCCTCCTACCTAACAATGTCATTTGTAGATGACAATTACAAAGGCACACCCCAGTGTCTGGTCGAAGGAGATCTGGCGCTAATGATAGCGGCATGACAGTCACAGCATTATGACTCGGCTTTCTCTGAAGTTCACAAGGTCCCCCAATTAAGTCTTAAAGTCTAATCAATACTGATATAATACTCTTTTTAAGCAGAAAAAAGGTTATATGTTTCGCCATGTGATTCACTGTGAAACCCAATTAGCCAGTTCGATTACATTTCTATCGTGCAGTGTCTTTCCATTAATTCCTCAGGGCTATACTCATTACCAGTCTGATTTGATTAACTGGACGGTTAATTGAGGAAAATCGGCATTATTCTGTGGTAATTTCCCCCTCTCTAATGGTGGATGCAGACAGATGCCAAATCAATCCCGAGTGGTATTGCTTTGTTGAGAATTATGTAAAAAAAATACCATGTGGATGAGTGTGATCAGTCAGAACCCAGGATCACTATTCGTCTAGGTCTGAAATCCCCACTCGTTGAGTGGTTCTTATTCAAAATATGTCTTGGTCTTCTTGCCTTTATTATGCAAGTCATAATATGCATGACAAGAAGGATAGGAGTATAGTGAACATGTTCCAATGGGAGAAATGACATTCTACGAATGTATGTACATTATTCAACTTCCCTGGAAGCTCCATGAAATAATTGGTTTATTGTTAATCTGTTCTTGCTCGTACTGTATCATCCACACTGGGCAAACTTGTGGGGGAGCTGGCAGTGGTTATTTAGCTGGATGGAAAGGCTCTGTGAGAGCAAATCCAAGAGTAAGGAATTATTTCTTGCTTTAGCTGTGTGCCGTAAAATCTCCACCATATTGCTTTAGCCTAGCTTCTGTTCATGGATCTGTTGGGAGTCCATGAGAGGAGGATGCTTGGGGTCAGTTAGAGACGAAACACGGGTGGCCAGAGGGGAAGCTCATACTGTTCTCTCCAAACACTCCCTGTAAATCAGCACTATAATAAGGACACGCCGAGTGCACTGCTGTGTTCTGAAAAGTCTGTCACCCGTTGCAGTGTCTGAGGTGTCAGAGAAAAATATTCACATCAATGTCCAAGAACTCTATCATCTGGCATCTGTATGCAGACGTCATGTTCCCATCGCAGTGGGATAGTGCAGTGTTATGTACCTGGGCCACGTGCGCATGGCTGGACGTTTTAATGGCTAACCTTGTTTTTCCTCTCCTTCATTACTCACCGCTGTCAGGGAAGACTTTGGAATTGACAATGACTAATGACAAGTCTACTGCCCGTAATGTGCCAAGATATAATTGCTCGAGCATTATGTATTGCACTTTGACCTGCATGTTAGAAAAATAAGTTTTGGAACACCAAATGCTCAAAAGATGAATTAGCCTCATGGTTGTCCTCAAAAAGAATGAAAGGTTTAAAAACCATAAAATTATTACTTTGTGTCAAGAGTATTTAAAATCGGGTGAATTTTTTGTCTCCTGTAAATGGCTCCCTGTCTTATAATGTAGTAGGATTTATGCCATATGGTCCACTTTTGTATTTACATGCACTCCATCTTTCAAGAGTTTTTTTTTCCCCTTTATGTTTACAAAGTTGTTTTTCTCTCAAAAGCAGGATATTTGTGAGTGTTCCTGAGTGTATCTGTCTGTATGTGTGTTTGTCCGTGTGTTTGTCCGTGTGTGTGTGTGTGTGTGTGTGTGTGTGTGTGTGTGTGTGTGTGTGTGTGTGTGTGTGTGTGTGTGTGTGTGTGTGTGGGTGCGTTTGCCTGTGTGTGTGCAAGTTTGATCTCTCCATTTCTGTATTATCAACCGGGGGGACTGCATGCTGACTGAGTGGGACTTTAGTCTAGGGGCTTTGACTAAGCTGAAGCCTGTGTCTGTGTAGAGTACAGAGTTGTTTTCAAGACTCTTTCAATATGCACTGTTTGGCAATGCATAAGGAGTAATATCAAGGGTAATACAAGCTCCTCAGGCAGTGGATGATATTGGCCAGTGGTTGTGAATTGTGAACTATTAAAAATACGGAGAAAAAATGGTGGAGATAGAAAATGGAAATTTGAAAGAGGACGCTGGAGAGCATAAAAAGAGATGTAGAGGTTCAGAGCAAAGGTAAATAAAATGTAATGTAGGAGAGTGGGAATGAGCACGCAAAAAAAACCCAAAGAGAAACCAACAAAGTGGGACAAAGTGGGCAAACAGGCTGCTAGTGGAGCCCTTGGTCCACTGGGCTGACCCCTGCTGCAATGTCAATGTCCTAAAGACGGTGTTACATCACCAGTATCACAGACCCCATACAGAGCCAGCCAGAGGATGCCCAAATTTGGCCACAACACCAGGGGATTCTTCATATGGGGTTCTTTAGGTTGACATGCAGTCATATTCACATTGACACTCACAGTCTCATCGACAGTTTTCAATAATGTGGCATCATAAGAGGCTAGATCACAGTGAAGGTACATTGACGAATTTATACAGTATGTGAAGATGATTCGGTGTATTTCTTAAAAATTGCAAACCCTTTCATACTGTAAATATGAAGGCCAATCATTAAAAAAACTCAATGTGTTGTTAATGTTGTTTTTACACAAAGAATTGCTGAGTTTATTATAGCAGCCCTAATTCTTCAGTTTACGTTTCTAAACAGTTTTAATTTCTATATTTATAAATAAAATCCTCTATTTCTGATTATAACTGGTCTGATTTATAATGTAACACATAAAGCCCAAATTCCATTTTCAATTACAGGACGAAGAACAGAAAAGGTAAACTACTCCATTTCATTTAAATCTGGCACTTTCTTCCTCATTGTCTACCTGCTTCCTCGTCCACGGCCTCTCAGATAGCTATGGCTGTTTCCATGGTACTCTGCACAGCAGTTGTATGGCCAGCCAATCCAAGACAGACGGTCAGGCAGCCTAACCAAACTCTTGGTCAGCCTGTCAGCCGACTGTCCTGCTAGTGCGTAATGAGGCATATGGACGCTTCCACCCACACCATAAACAAGCATCCTTTACACACTGACCGGTGAGAGCGGCTAGCCAGCTGCTAAAGATGACTTCTGCCACGTATCAGCGTCAAGAGAGGAGCTTAGCTTGCACCAAATCGGAGACTAGAATGGAACACTGTCCTGCACCTTGAAAAAGCCTACGTGTTTGTGTGTCCATGACTGTCTGTGTCTGTTGTCTTGCGGTTCTATTGATGACCGCAGATTTGTGTTTTATCCAAATAAGTTGTTTAAAAATTGCTCAGGTGAGTAGTGTGTAGTGATATTTTTACGTAGATATACTTTAGTTCAGTTCAACTCAGAGCTACAGTTCATCTTTCAAAGGGAGTGGTATTGAATGGCTATTACTCACAGTATGCCTATAAAGTAGGCCCCTATTGAACCTCTGGTCTTGCCCAACTGGTTTGTAGTCCTTTTGAAACAATCTTCATAGTAGTACTTCACGAGTATTTTGTCTTTGTGTGAGCATTGAGCAAAAATTAAATGTGAAAGAAAAAGTATAATCATCTTAAACTAGAGGGAGAATGAGATTGCTACAAATATACAGAGGGCGTTACTTACAAATCTTACACATTTTTTATTCTTAAATAATAGTATGTAACTTTTTCACCCCACTGTTGCTGGTTTGCAGTGTGATTCCTTGAATTCTAGGATTTAACGTTGGCTTTAATCTCTGAACATGAATGCCACGTTTGAAATGTGGGTTTTTATTAAAACTAGATTGCCTTAAAATGAATAAGCCTCACTTTAAAAGGCACAACCCTTGATATTTGCTTCGTAACTTCTTTGCACAAATCAATATAGACTTCACATTTATAGTGCTGTGCACATCCACAGTACAGTGCATCACTTATTCCTTTGTCACATACATCTTATTTTACTTTCAAGGAAACCCTACTAAAATATAAATGCCAAAGTAAATATAAGGTTCAAGGACGTAGCACTACAGAAAGAAAAAAGCAATAAAGTACTAAATCTTTGTTTGGAAGAGAATGCCATGGAAAAGGCACAATCCTATAACCCAACCAATTCTACAGAAATGAGGTGTGAGAAAGGCTATTATGAGGTGACATCGCCGTTTGGAGTACCAAGATCACAAAAACTTTTTAGTCAAAAACCCACTGTCTCCTGCGCTTACCACTGCCCTCAGCCTCCCCACTCTTCCTGTTAGGACTTTCACCTTCCCGCATTGCAGAGTTGGCCTGTGTAAGGAGCTCTCTTATAAAGTCTGCCAACGAGTGGGATTGTTTCTGTTGCCTTTTTGATTAATTCTTCGAGCCCCGGCCACACAGGGTGAATATACTAACCTTTCCAGCTCTGGCTGGTAATTGCGGCTCATCTTGAATCTCTCTTCGGCTCACTGAGGCCCTGCAGAGGATGCAGCTTGAATGCAGGCCCAGTAAAAAAAAAACACACACACAGCCTCCTCCCCTGCCGCCTGCCTGTGATTACTGCAGCAGCAGGAACAGGGCTTATTTGCAACCCTCCCTTTGGAGGTTGTTTGGCAGCTCGATTCCATTTCCATGTAATGGTTACGAGGCACCTACCCCCTTGTTGTCAGATACTGACAGCAATGGTTTCGATTCCGGTTGGAAGCGGAATGTGTCTAAGGCTGTGTCACTTTTTTGGGATTGCCGTAAGTAGTACCATAGGGAACTTGTTAAAAGCTGGTTGATAATTCCCGCTATCTGCCACATGTAGCGATTCAGGCTGTCCAAATGACTCACAGGCTAGCTAATATGATCCTTGTGCCGATGATTGTGGGGCCTCATTTCAAAAACATGCCAATTTCCTAATCCATTCCTTGATTGTTTGTGCAATCAACACAACACTGAACTATGAACAAATAGACAAATACGCACAAATCCAAGTGATAGGGAGTGAAAAGAAGTGTGAAATCTGAGAGAAGGATTTCCGTAGCTCAACAAGAACACACATCATGGTGCGTCTGGTAAATATGGGTCACACAGCTTAAGGCGTCCCGCTATTTAAAGGCGCAAATAATCCTTTGTCTTTAAAAAAAACATTGCTCTGAGACAATCCCTAACCTATCAACATTTAAAACCTTGATGCTTTGTCTATCCCTCACGCCATTACACACGCACACACATACACCCAACACACACACACTCACAATACATACTTTGTAATAGGGGTACCATTTCACAGGATGCAGCCAGGTGTGACATGTTTGACAGGAAGTGAGATAGTGGGGGGCTTAAAGGCAAGGCATATCCTATTCAGGCAGAGTGAGGGCTACCTAAACTATGGGACTAGAATCCCACCATTCCCACCATTTACTGCTCCTCTACACTGTGAACTGCTCTCCAAACAAGGTTCCTGGCATGGAATGAATCGGATCATACCGTCCATGAACACAAGATACCAATCAATAATGCATCTAGTCTGCAAGACCTTGGCCTTCGAACAGTACTCTAATCAGGCCTCCACATATATGCAGGAACAATGGGACCAACTCTCTGTATCCAAAGAGGCAGGGAAATGATTCATCTCAGATTCTCTTTCATTTGGCACAGCAAAGCCACACATTGCTCTATTATTTAATGCACATCTCCAACAA
Source organism: Galaxias olidus (assembly GCA_026901105.3). Lineage (NCBI taxonomy): Eukaryota > Metazoa > Chordata > Actinopteri > Galaxiiformes > Galaxiidae > Galaxias > Galaxias olidus. The sequence continues at coordinate 731,319 of JAPMUY010009769.1, forward strand.
AATGTTGCAGTTGTACAATCATGTAATTACAGGTACAATATTGCATTGTACTCTAACACTAAGAGTGTGAGGAGTACGAGGGCTTGTCAAAACGACCTGATTCATTTTTGTGAGCGGCATTCTGATTGGCTACGCCAACCCACTTGGGAGAATGTGGGAAAACGAAAAGGAGCGTGTCTGAAAAAAAACATGCTTCTTCTACAATCAACCCTCCTGGTTCCCAAAGGTATGGCAGCGTGCGAACCACAGCTACGTGCAGCAGCAGGCTAGCAATCTGCTTTCCGTAGCTACTCACGGGGTCCCCCCCTCCCCCATGGCAAACGGCCACAGATGTCTCCCTGTCCCTCCCGGTACTCCCCGGACAGCTCTATTCCTTCATCCGTGCTCATCCCCACGGCTGTCCTTTGCTCTCCTCCTTCACCGCTCTCCTTGGACGTGTCACTGCGAGGGGTTGAGCTGGCCCGCGCGCCCGCTGAGTCCATCATCCGCCGCCCCAGCCGCCGGTGATTAATGCACCTGCTCCGCTGTGATGGATGAGGGGGGATGACTCACCAGGGGAAGATGCACGCCTTCTGTCCGTCGATACAATGCGCTTACGCCTTGCCGTCGCCCCTCCCCGCATGTCTCTGTCTTGAGGGAGTGCTCACCGCTGGCTGGCTTGGTATCAGATTGTCAGTCGTGATGTACAGGGCTACTATAGGTGGGTTGATTTGTTATGGCTCAGTCTAAAGTCAGCCTGGAGTTTGCAATATATGAAATCGTTGCAAACCCTTGTGCAGTGTGATCATTTGTCTATTTGTGTGTATCTTTCGTCCAGGGTGTTCTCGGTCAGACTCCAGCACAAAGTTCTCCACAGTCTCAGGTGAAACGGAGGCACTCTTTTCGACAACAATTACATTGTTATGGCTCCGGCAGTGGAATTTCAATGCGTGACTCACAAGATAATACCCTGCCTTTTTGAGTGACAGTTTATGTAAGGAAAGCTTAGTTGCTGTTGACGCATGAAAACTGAGAATCCAAGCAGTTAGTCTTCCCCACTTCAGGCACTTTTTGGAAATGGAGCCCGTGAGCATACACTCCAAAGAGATAATGTCTACAGGGGGGTTGGGAAAAAAATGGAGTGCATTAACCAAATAAAGATTCTCTGAAGTTCAGCGCTACAGCTATAGAATTCTAATTCTCGCTCTCCTTTCAAATCCCTTTGTTGTTCTAGAAAACAATACTTTGACAGAGTACAAATAAGGTGAGCTACCGCTAATGTCTATGCAGAGTTTTATGCGTGTGAATTTACGCCGAAACAATGGTGTTTGGGAATTAATTGGTCTAATGGGGTAGGTTCCCCTCAGGGGTGCTCAATCTCACTGTGTGTGTGTCTGTGTGTGCGTGTCTCTTTGTGTGTGTGTGTGTGTGTGTGTGTGTGTGTGTGTGTGTGTGTGTGCGTGTGTGTGAGGGAGAGTCTTAAGTACTTCTGTGTGCCGCTGCCTTTTGTTTGAATCTCTCCATGTTAGTGTGTCATGTTATATATATGTGCCTATGTGTGAATAAATGTGTGTGTGTGTGTGTGTGTGTGTGTGTGTGTGTGTGTGTGTGTGTGTGTGTGTGTGTGTGTGTCATGAGGTCCCTGGGGAACCCTGTGTTCAGTGCCACCGAGGGCCTCTCAACAACCGCACATGGCTCATTAGCAGGTAGATGACTAATGTTGTGCACTGCCACTACAGACGATCACGGTAACACAGATGCTTCCCCTGATGTCTATTTCAGTGGCTGTTTGCACACAGTCTTCATTTCTCCTCTCAACCCCATAACTTTCATCCTATTTTTTTGCATTAGGGAGAAGCTTGTTAAAAACATGCCAGTTGCTAAGCTGTGACACTTTCAACCGTTCGATACGTGGCAGCACTCTTTTATAGCCTGAGTACATTTTGATTGCTTCTCTTATATCGTGCTTGAATCATAAACTTTGTTATTCGCTTTGAACAAAAACATCGTGCTTTCACCACTTCTACTCTCAGCATTCTTTTAAAAGGCTAGTTCTCTCTTTGTTTGGGACCTGTTGAGTCCCTGAGCACGGCTTCATAAGTCTAAGCACAGTCAAAATGCTCTGATAAATCAGTGTATGTAATGAATGTGAAAAGCCCCCATGAGTGCACTGAAGTCCCCACTATTTCAGACCGTTGAAATGCAAAACACAAAGCCATTAAAGTCACTTCAGACACAGGATTGTTGAGAACAGAAATGACAAAATGCACACAAATTATCACGGCACGCATTCATTCATTCCAACGAAGCCATACTGTGCTGCACTGAATGGATATTTAAATATTCTACTTCCTGTTCTCCAGTATTGGAAAGCGCAATGAAGAACCCGCAATCAAAAGATTGCAAAACTTCCTGGTTGTCTTATTTTGGCTGTCTTTTTTTAACCAAATTACATTGTATTGTGTCATGAATCAAAACAAATGAAGAAACTATTTTGCACCTTTACCGTCACCGTAGTCAGCATTAAAGTGTGCTGGCTCTGTGTTCCCACTGTTCCCTTTTCAACAGTTTTTAAGCCCAACCATACTGCTAAGTGAAGTGTGTCTCTAACATTTAGTACTACAGCAGTAAAAACAATGAATACGGTCTCCTCAGACACGATCAAGTGGATCACATCATTAACACTCGGCCACGGTAAACCGGAATGATGAATTGAATTAGGACGTGGATACCAGTCGTACAGTCGCTACTTTAACCGGACTAAAGGTCACCGTAATGTCAAGTCCACGGCTTAATTATGATGCTGCTATGACATTTACCACATCCACCAGTCGCTTCTGGTGAACCGCCCTCATTACAGGCCTCCTCAGCTGGCGTCCATTCACTGACGGCACTCAGAGAAAACGTCGAATCGTGACCAGTGGTGACTCTCTCTCTCCCCCTCTTCCTGTCTCCACTATATTTAACTCACGGTCCCTCTTTCTCGTATTCGCTCATATTCTCTCGTTCCCTCTTTCTTTCTTTGCCTCTCTTTCTGACTCTCTTCCTCGCACACTTATTTGTATGCAAGCTGCAGCCCCAGTGTACCTTGGCGTGATTAGATGATCGGACAAGGAAACAGTTTCTTCACTTTGGCTACAAATGTCTGTTAGGGTAGCAACAATGATGAGATTAACCTTTCAACGTGACCGCTAACAATGAGAGCGGCCGGTCATTTGGCCGTGCCTTGTAGGATGCATCCAGGTCTTTCTTTTCAATTAACTTTCTGTCCGTGGAAGAGGGTACAAAGCATGCTATGCATCCCGCGATCGTTTCAGTTGAGCATAAAAGATATATCTTTGACAATATGTAATATGTAATTTAATCCATACCCAAATAACATGTGGAAAAGCTCTTTATGTATGTTTATTACCCACAGAGATGTGGCAAGCAGTGGACTGTGTGTATCTAGACCAAATGTGTCACGTATGTACAGTACTATATTAGACCTCATGAGAATTGCACATGCAGAACTTGACAATAGGATAGTTCTCTTCATTAGAGGAGCCTTGTGCAGTGGAAGCCTCCCCTCTAACACTGTCAGCCTGGCTGTCCAATTAGCTTTCCCCGACCTGATGGATAAAAAGCCTCCCACCAGCCGCCCAACCCACCCAACTCCAACTCCCACTCCCACACCCGCCCACACACATACACATACATTTCGTGTGCCTTTCCCCTCTGCTCCTCTCCCCTCTGGGTCAATGCACACACAGCTGTGACACACTCTAGTTGGCAGGTGGTTCCTCGGAGCACAGCTAGACCGCCAGCAATGGGAACGCCCCCCTGCCAGCAAGCATCCATAATGAATGAGGACAGGAGAGCCTCTCAAGACACAATGGACTGCTCCCTTCAGAAAGTACCACCCGAAAATGAGTTAGGCACAATGTTCCACCCATCAGCTTACAGTAAAAGACTCTTCTATTGTACACATAATATACAGGAAATGATGACCTTCTTGTATGATCTAGTGCACACACACCCAGTGTAAATGTATTGACAGATTAGTTTGTTTTGTTTTATCACCTTGTGCTTACCGTTTCAATTGGCTAATACTGACAGAGCTTATTTCCCCTTCGGTGCTAATAATAATCTGTTCTACAGACACACATAGATATCCTTTGCCTACAACATGCAGAATACCTGCTTCTGCACGTATCGCACTGGGCGTGCAAGCCAGTGTGAAACCTAATAAAGATGTCCAGTAAGCAGAGACAGGGCTGTAACAGACATACACACACACACCCACACACCCATGCACACACAAACACAGACAGGAACACAAGCAATTACAGTCATGGTGAGGAAATGGGCTAACACTCCCGAGTAATCGGCAAAAGAACGTCTCCGGAGCCAAGCCCCCTGTCAAGCAAACTGTAGTGCAACGTCAACACAGCGAAAACATGAAAAAGGCTGCCAGCACACCCACTATCTCTTCCTCGCCCTCCCATACGCGCAGCAGCCACACACACGGTAACCTTTCCATATGCATGTCCTCCAGCGAAACCCTCACGTCTATCAATATTTCAAAGGTTTCTCCTTTCCTTCCTTTTTCTCAGTGTGCAGAATGACTCATTGGTGGCGGTTGCTTAGCCAAACCTCCTTGGAGGAAGAGAGAGAAGAGCGATGTTTTACCGGTCTTGCTTTGTGGGACGTCCTCCCCACAACAACAGGAATTCTTGGCTGATTTATGAGATGATTAATAATCTATTAAAAGGCAATTAAAAGTGCTCTAGCGGAGGCCAGGGAATGTGAAGGCCCGAGAGAGGGCGGGGACAATGACTAAAGGGAGGGATCTGTGGCTGGCGAGGGAAACATTTATCCAGGACCGGGCTGCCTGAGAAGAGCTGTTTGTCACTGAACAGAAGTGAAGGAGGAAGGGAGGGGGGGAGGGTGAGGCTCACCTAGGGAGAGTGATGTTCTGCGCTGCACTGTCTGGCCTGTCAGCTCTGGTTCAGAGGCATTCCATCCATCTCATTACACCACAATACACCCGCAATTACGTACCCCCCCAGCCCCCACCATCCTCGAACTATAAAAGACAATTTATCGTGTTCTACGTTTAAGGCTCGCCCGGGGTTTTAACTTTCCCTGCCTGTCTGTCTGTCTGTCTGTCTGAGTTCAGTAGCCAGAGGACTGCCATCGCACAGTGGCTGACAGGTAATCCATGCAGATGAGTGCTCAGATCCAGACCTGGTTTTTGTTCGGGCCGGGGGCCCTGGGTGGCAGACGGCCTCGCAGCGGGACTCTGCCGTGATTTACACGCCACGAGGAGCAGCAGAGACGGCAGAGGAGCTCCACTCCGTTGGCCCTCATTAGTGGTCGCACCAAGTTAGAGAGATAAGGCCATTTCATATTCACGGGGCCGTCACGTTTGGCTGCTGGGGTTCCCCAGAGATCCATGCATGGACCTCTTTTCCTTTCTCACCCTTTCACACTCCATCTAATATGCAGTTCTTTGTGATTAACGCACTGTTGGGCTGATGCTTATTTAAAGTCATCTGCCAAATGTCAGATTTGGGGCTCTTGCTATGAAATTAGCTGTAGAAATCAACTTTCATGATAGAATTTATTGATAATGAGTTTGTTCGTTCTGTAACTATAGCGTACTGCAAAATATTTAACTGCAGATGCCATCTGTCTCTTTGTGCCACATATTTCTCTTTCCCCTTGGCCTGGCCCTACTTGCCCTTGCAATGACCATCTAGATCGAGTGTGTGTCTGTGTGTGAGTATGTGTGTTACACAGTACTTTCACACATTTTCAATAGAGTATTGGCTTGACCAAGCCGTTAGACAAAAAATTATCAGTAAGTTTGGGAATCATCCCTTACTTTTGAAGCCCTCTCAATTTCAGTTTTTCTAATCCCTAATCTTTGGTTATAGGGTGATATCAGCCAGGCTGTTTTTCAGTGATAAAAAACCCCGTCCAACAGCTGGATTTCCCCTGATTTTCTCCTCCGGGCACTTTTATCAGTTCCGACAGCTCATCCTGAAGCCTTAGCTCCAGTGCAGCAAGATTGACCAACTGTGAGGGGTATCAATAGGTGTTGCTATTTGGCAGAAAAAGATACCACTGATATTCGCCTGCCCGTTGCGCTGCAATTTCCAGATCTCTGACACTGTCTCCACGGTGACCCCGAGCCTGTCAGCCAGCTGGTCCGATCAGCCAATTGTGTCTGTGGTTCCTTGGGCGTCGTGTCCCTGTGTCCTCCATTCTGTGCCAAGGGGTTGGGGGGGGTGAGACTCCATGGCGGGTGTTCCCCCATTGGCCCTACACCAGCACGTTCCCCACAGCTGATGTGGTGTGCCAGGCCGTCATCCTCGTTGCCGCTAATGCCCAGGGAGATGCCACCTGTGGCGCCAGTTTGTGGAGCCAGTAAGCAGTCTCCCGTCGGAGGGGCGTGGTGCAAACAAGGCCGCAGCACAAAAACCCACCCAAATTAGTGACGGTGCCGAAAGAAGTCTCGCCGCAGGGACACCCCAGAGACAGCACATCAAATTAGAGAGAAACAGCGAGAGCTGAGCGAGAGAGAGCGTGATAGAAAGAGAGTGGGGAAGAAAGAAAGGAGGAGGGGGAGAACAAGTGACATTAAAAAAGATAGACTAAAACAAAGAGATGGTGCTTGCGTGTGTGTGTGTGAAAATCAAAGAGGACAGGAGGGTAAAATTAAAAGAGAGATGAAGCAAGCGAGAGAGGCAGAGAATTGCACAGAAGCCTTGTATGAAAGATAGATTGGCTTTTAGGTATATTGCTCAAAGGCAAATGAGGAAACGGAGCTCACAGCGGAACATGTCAGTTGACAGAGAGAGCCAGAAAGTGAACAGCTCATGGCCCCCTGGTTCCTGGATGCTGCCTGGCTGAATCTCGGGCCAGCCATCCAGCCCAGATAAAAATCCAACAGAGGACCCCGAAGGCTCATGCAGTTGTACAATACAAGCATCTGCCGACTAAGCACCCTCCAAGCGACTGCCAATGTGAATACGGGGGGGGCATATCCTTTCACAAGGTTCCCTTTGGTTACGACACAACAGACACATGATAGGAGGGTCCACCTAAGACTAGAGGAATTGTCAACCTAAGGAACTTGCTATTAACATTGTTTGTTGAGAACAGTCAGCAAGTATAATAATTTAAATGCACATTAATCAAACCAATAGTAGTCTCTCAAATTAACTGGAAAATACTAACTATAATGGATCACTTCAAATAACATTTGCCAATAATTGTTGTTAAATGCTCACCAAATGAATACAACTTGCTTGTCAAAAAGGGCTTTTTAGGAAAGTTGCTTGTCAAAAAGCACTTCACAAATAAAACAAAACACACACACACACAGACACACACACACACACACACACACAAGAATGAAAAAAAAATAGCACGTGGTGTGCTCCAAAGTTAGAGAGTGCATGCATGATTGTGAATGTGTAATCAGTGTTGGCCCTCATTGGCCCTCAGGTCAACTGGCCACAAAAACTCGACACACGTATTTCGACTCTCAGTCACTGCCCTCACTGAGTCCGGCTTGGATGGTTTTAAGGAGTGTACGTGGATTGCCTTCCCTGACAACAATTATTTTACTACTCAGTTACTTTGTGTAATCCAACGAAAAAACTGTACAGCTTTCAAATAGTCAATTGTTAACTTGTGGGATGCAATCAAATGAAGCATCACCATAATATTGCCAGCTAGCCGGGGTAAGTTCATCAAAACTGTTCTCACCAAAGAAAACATTACATGTAAACCATCAGTCTATGCAGATGAACAATCCAATGAACAAAGAAGACTAAACAAATGAATGCCTTCAGCTTCTAACCTAATAATGACATTCTTCCTTAGTGTGAATGGATTTGATCAAACCACAGAAAAGTTTAAGTTTATTGATCTAGTAATTACCATTGTTTTCAATGGAATGATTTTCCTTGAGGGAACGGCACCGAATGGGCTAAGAGCACTTTGGCACGTTAACGTTTGTGGCACATTCCAATTCAATTTAACACTTGGTCGGGTTGCCATATGGATTACTTGAAAAAAAACAATATGTTATTGGTGCGCTCCTGCCAGAGCATCATGTAGTGTTTATCTCTGCTTATTTAATTTTTTTTGTAAAACACTTCAAAACCACTTGCTGCTGTGCTATAGTTTATAGCTTATAACCGGGTTTGTTTGCCTAGTAATATGTTGTGGGTCAAGATAATGTAGTGTCTTATATGTTGTTGGTGAAACTTTGAAGTTAACTTTTTAGTGCGAGGAGTGACCGGGAGCCAATTAATTGGGGAGAATAACTTGGGGTAATTCACTGATTAGTCTTTCAGCATTCTAAATGCGATGTACTGTAGATGTTAGGGGAGGTGAATCTGAAGAAAAATGCGTTATTGTCCAGTCTCCAGACATGTATGTTTTTTGCCTGTTGTTGTATTAAGATACAATTTTAGATTTTTATTGAAAAATACATTTAAAGACGATTGCATTTAAGAAACCTTCCAGGAGTGTGTTGTTTTGGCCCAAGAATATACTGTCTGCATTAAAAGTAGGATATTAAGTGCCATCCACATTTTCAAAGGAGTGTTAGTTATGTCAAAACTTCAGCTAGATATCTTTTTCTTTTCTTTTTAACCGGGAAGTTTAACAAGAAGCTTACGTAATCATATCCCAGTGCATCGGAGTGTACAGTTAGCTGCTACTTCCCTTGTATCATCTTCCTATCCTCGCCCCCCAAAAAACTGCTCAGGTCATCACTTTGCAAATGATGGGAATTCACTTATCAAATGTGCCTTCTGGATATTTATCTAGTTATAAGAAAAGGGCAGAATTCATTAGGTTGCACTTTCAAAAAGGGGAAATAATTTTTGTTCACCACATTGGGCCATTGCAGGGATTGTGAAGGCTGACAGCCTTCAAATGGGTTCACTGCTGATGCAGTCGGGATCTTTGGGCATTGGTTGTGTTAAGACTTTTGCGGCGCTGAAGAATAGAAGTTCAGTTCGGGCTGGAGGAGAATCGATAAGACTGAAATGGACATTTTGCAAAGGTCAGTGTGGCTCGGTGCATAAGGCTGCCACCTCACTCTGGACAATGCCTCAGTGAATGCACTGGTGTGTCCAGCAAACTGTTTCCTTTTAGTCGTGCAATTAGTGTGACGGTCGCACACAAAGACCTGCGTTGAATGGAAAATGCTAACAGGATTCCATAGTTAAGTACTGTATATGCTTCATCTGTCCCCACACAGAACATCAAGTTTGCGGCCAAAGGTTCACAAAGGTAAGCCTGAAGTTGATGACTGCAGCAGAGCAAGCATCTGGATTTTCTATACTTTATTGTATTTCTGCTTTGTCATCATTGCCAGAGGGCTACACACAAAAAACAGCAAATAGGCTATTCTGAGCCTGCACTAGATGTATTTCAATGTACTTTTTATAAGAGGTCCACAAACGGTGTAACCGAGGGGGTCAACCTTATTCACTGGTGAACAACATGACAGCTGTGAAATTAGTTTTAGAGGCCGGTCATTTGAAAACGTGACGACTATGATGATTGGATAACAAAGGTCAAAGACAATGATTGGCATGTTGCTGGAAAACGCCAAGAAGTTCCAAAGTAGAGTAAATTATTCTCTTTCTTGTGGGATTTAATCACATTTTGTCAAACCACCTGCATTATACCAAGACTATTTGTACTTCATATCAAGTTATACACAAAATAACAATGAAATCTAAAAAGTGTGCAATTAATTTTACAGAGCTGGCATGAAATTAAAATTACACCATGGACATCATAAATCACTGAGCCATTGCTCGCTGTCGGCAGCACCATTATGCAGCCATTGGAAGCACGCACAGCTGCCTGTGCCTGTCATCACAGCCCAATGCAAACAGTTCTATTTTCATAATTTTTCTGCCATATCCCCCTGCACTGAGTGTATGCCTGCTGATATGTGCATGCTTTGGAGTTTGTTCGTGTTTGTTTCTCTTTGTGTGTGTGTGTGTGTGTGTGTGTGTGTGTGTGTGTCAGTGTGTGCATGCGCACTTCAAGCCTGTTTCCTTTCCTTAGGCCAGGCGGTTAAAGATGGCGCTGTCATAATGGAGATGTCAGTGGGATGAGGCTGGTTGTCCACTGGGGGTTCCACACTGTTAGCCGAATCGTTCAGGCAGGCCAGGCTGGGCCTGTTGCTATGGCTGGGGAGTCCTCCTGGGGTCTGCAGAGGCTGATTACCGTGGGCCCTGTCTGGGTACAGAGCAAGCAACACGAGATCCTATGTGTGTGTGTATGTGGATGTTTGGGGGTAGGGAGGGCTTTTCAGCAGTGGTCCTTAATTAATTTTCTAGGAGGTCGAGTAATCAAACTTCCCCCTATTTGCAAATTGCTGGGTAACTATGGCTATTAAGAAGACGTTAAGTTTGTTTGATCTGCTTATTATATGTGGGGGGGAAAATTACGTTGTTGTTTTATAAATCAGAATTTGGATGTGATTTTTTTGTGAAAAAAATAAAACCTTGAAATAAGTCTGTTCCCATGAATAAGCCTAGCTACTTCCCCAGTGGAGAACCTGAGACAGAGATGAAGTTCCTGCTGTATTGTGAAAAATAGTTTAGGTCAAAACAATTTGTGTTCCCCCTGGCTGCAAAACTGGTGACCACTTCCAAACTCTCAGTTAATCCCAGTGGAAAAGCATCTTAAATGTAGTATCTGATTTTATGGTACATTGTTCTTAAAGCAACTACAGGCAACTTTTTTATTTTGACGTAATATCAATACATTTCTTCTGATAGCACATTGTAATGTCTATGGGAAAATGAAAAAAATGCGGTTCGGATCAGTCCTCTTGAAGTCTCAATATTTAACCCTCATTTTGTCTGCCACCGGGTACAATCTCCCGCGAAACTGGGACAAATTGCTTTATGGGACAAGGAAAAGCATCACCAAATCAAGAAGCAATGCCCATACTTGGAGTAAAGTGGTTAATTTTGCTAGCGATATGCAGTGACCGCGAGCATTCTACATGTTTTCTTTGTGACGGACAGGGAAAATAATTACACCAAGCAAATGGTAGGGGTCACCAAAATCACCCCCTACAGATAAACTGCCTTTAGTAACTTTAACATTAAGTGTTGCATCTTTGAGAAACGCTGTCTATTGAAACATACATTTACTAAATAATAAATATATAATTCAAATCTTTTTCTATTTGGATTTTACCATGCAAGGCGTATAATCATATTATTACCAGCGGTCTTGTGTTGTTGTTTTGTGCTTCTTGAGCTTTGACTCATCGATTCATGCATTTAAGATTTAAGATAGTTTAATTTAATTGAATTACCCAGGGGTAAGTGATGACCTCTTTTGATCAATTAAAATGATGAAGAATGAGCAAGTCCGCCTTAAGCCTTAAATAGAACAAGAGTATGTCATCTGTCATCAACACATTAGCATAACACAAGACGACTGAACTGAGACTATGTAATTCGATCAGTATGTACTAAAATGTGGGTGGTTGTGTCTGTATTCACTTCTTACCTCTCCCTGATAAGAGTGCAGTTGATAAACTGTAACGGCCTAGATGTTCGAACTTGTTAATAGTTGTTGGTAGCTACTACATGCTCTCTCTCTCTCTCTCTCTCTCTCTCTCTCTCTCTCTCTCTCTCTCTCTCTCTCTCTCTCTCTCTCTCTCTCTCTCTCTCTCTCTCTCTCTCTCTCTCTCTGTGTGTGTGATTAATTCCAAAGGATGCAGGTTGTTTACTGTATTAGCCGACACGTTGTTGCCTTGTATGCCTTTGAAAAGAGAACGCTGGATTGACTTTCCTCACATTCCATATCCTGCTGTTGAACTTTGAATATGTATGGTACTGAGTAGTCCCCTACTCCCTATCTCCCTCTGTGACAGTAAGCAACTCGTTTGATCAACTATTCCACTGAGGCTACTAAACCAGTGATAAGCATTGAATCTTTTTTTTCTTGAATGTAGCATGTTTTGTTAGAGTGCTTTCACAGTGTGCCTTAGACAGCCGGATACATCATGAGTATCTCTACTCCTCCCCAACACATCCTAAGCAACAAGCCCAACGTAGGTGGAGGCTGGGGTGGGTTGAATGCGGAGGCAGCAGCAAGAGCAGCCACACAGTGTGAATGCAGCTGTGAATATTGGAGCAGTTGTATGAGCCAGTGTGGTGAGTGAACTGCGGTTTAAGAAGACCGTGCTGAACTAATGAGCATGTGCGAATGGCTGATTGCTGTGACTTGGAGAATAGCGGTTGTCAGAGTCGCCCGCCGGAACTAGCTCTGCCAAGGCTTCCCCCTCATAAACATTCATCTTCAAGTCGGGAGGAAAGTGTATTTACTTGTTCCTATTTATATTAATCCCAGTGATGGATGCTTGATAATATGGGCTGCCAAGGAGTGATGTTTTTTACTTGGCTTGTTATTCACTTCCCACTATAGATAGTCTGCCGGTAGAGTCCATTAGTGCTCGGCTTTTTGTGACTTGTCATTTGTATGCATGAGCCATTCTAGTGAACCCAACTCTGCAATTGATTCCGACTTGTCTTTTCTGTAGACATTTCCCCAAACATCATACATAGAGAGGAAAAAACAAAATTTTCAATTGCACCCCCCACATATCGTGATAAACGGTTGTGTGTATGTGTTGGCCCTATTAATGGATATGATTATTACCTTTCCTACTAGGATTGGGATGTTTTTGTATTAGGGAGATGGCGAGGAGGGGTAGGGGGTCCTTCACAAGGTGCACAGCGGGATTGAGTGGTGTGTGCTAGGTGTTATTCTGATATCCACAGATGGCTGAAAATGCTGTCATACCCTCTGATGCGCTCCAAAACAAAAAGCTGGGGCTCTAACAGCATCGCAGCCTAATTCCCCTATTTGAGTATACAGGGAAAACATTTAATTGGCTGTTGTCATACAGCTAGACCTTCTCCACAGCACGCAGTGGTTCCCCAGCAGGCAGGACAGTGGGCTAATCAGCGACGTCACTGCGACTAGTGCCCAGGACCCAGTCAGAAAAACTTTGGTTTGTGTGAGGAGTGCGGGGCCAAAATCTTGATGTTTCTCCAGGATAGACTTTTTTTTATTTTACAGTTATATATAATCAAAATAATTACAAAACTCAAGAAAAATGTTTTATGTCTCTCTCATTTTACACTCATTGGACAATGATGGAGCGGTTGGAATAAATTGCCTCAATCAACGCACACATGGACCCAGTGAGGCACACCATGGCAGTGACACGGAGTGGATGTTTTAGCTGACATAGAGAACAGCAGACCTGTTTCCCTTCCTTGAAAATAGTGGCATTAGAAAATAGCATCACGATAAATGACTGCAATTATCCAGGGCTGAAAATGCACCCACTTTGTCGAAATCAGTCTTCGCTATGTCTCACGCGCGCCTTCCATCCACTCACCATGCAATTAGAAAAGGCCTTTGAACGGCAAATTGTAGCATTTACACTTACATCCACCTTCAATTTGGTGTTAATGTAGGGAACGATTTATTATCCAAATATGCGTGTGGAAAATGAGGTGCAAAGAAGTAAAAGAGGCAGTAACAAATGCCATTTTCAAGGATGTGGCAAAAGCTCTTATCAGTTGGCATACTGGCGATGACATTCAAATACGTCCGTCTGACTGCTTCTTGACAAACTCTAGATCGCCTGTATCTTTGCTTGTCGAAGAACAAGCCCTATGTGCCACACACACTTCTCTCTCATTCTGTCAAGCGTACGATAAATTCACTCACACAAAATGACACTCACTCAAAAATCAAAACTTACACACACCTACACGCACACACACACAGGAGCAAAAACCTAAACCCGCTTTTCACTCTTTTTTCTCTCCTCTGGATCACACTGACAGACTGTCCCTCCCACAGTGTCTTTTTCCCCTGACAACAGCAAGAGGAGCCGGTATGCTTTCTGACTGATGAAACCCCTCAGAATGGGATCGCACATTGATATTCCGCAAATCTGTTTATACGTCATATACACATCCCTGGCAGGGTAGCCACTCTATCTTTTCTCTCCTCAAGTCTACCACTTTGTTTTCCTCACCCATCGCCCCTAAGAGTCTCTCGGAAAGACGCCATATTAACAGGCACCTCTTAAAGGCCATAGGAGGATTAGCATGAGAAACAGGCTCTCCCTTTATAGAGGGTCACTCCAGTCCATAAAGATAGGAGAGCCCAACCAGACATCGTTGTGAAATTGAATAGACTCATTTGAGAGAGAGGCTTCTACGCAGATGGTGTAAATATTATGAGGAGGCTTACACAAGCATACATGAGGTGGGGGAGCGAGAGGAGGAGCGGCCAGGGGATATTAAAATATATCACCAGCCCTTTAAAGATCCCATCTTGTTATTGGATGTCTTATAATTTAATTGAAGGCTGCGTTTTTTTCCTCTCTCGCTTTCTCGTACCTCCGCTGTGTCATCCATCTGTGGAGGGCAACTGTGGAATAAACAGGAAAGTCGTGCGTACGTGTCAGCATTAACTGTAGCTCTGCTGCATTAAGATCTAATGCTGCCAAATCGTTTGTGACGTCGTCTATTCTGTGGCGTCCTCTGGTTCAGCAGATAGGGCTGTGGCCAGAACAGGAACTAATTCCTCTTCCACTTTTCTCCAATTACCTCTAGTGATTTTCAGCACACACGCACACAAAAATAGACCCCAGGGGAGTGAAGGCAACACAGACAGAAGCTCAACTTGCTTTGGTGTGAGAAGAGGTCTCCTTAGCGAGAGAAACAGACATCTGCTTCAGAGTATGAATGTGACTGGGGATGGAATTCATGAGCTGTGTGATTTTTTTTTAAGAAACAAAGTTGAGCAAGCGAGAAGAACTTGTACTCTTTGATATAGTTTGGCTCTGGTGGCCCGCAGCAGACCATGACCGCAGATAAGACGTTTTTTGATTAAAGATTTATAACCTTTCAGTGGCAGTGCCTGTTGCTGTTTTGCTCTCACTCCCTTTTTATTGGGACACGAGACAAAGGCAGTGATTGTCCTTTTGGCTTCCCCTTGGGAGATGGCTGGCTGCCTGGCTTCACATAGCTGGGCTTGATTGATTTCGGCCCCGCGTTACACTACAGAGGGCAGATTCAAAGCAGATCTTTGAATCAATGTAATCCCCTTTAATCATCCGTTGCAACACCCTGGTCTTCACTAGGCCACACTGTTGTTCCCTCTCTCTCCTTCCGCCAGTGTCTTTATTCTCTCTTTCTCTCTCTCTCTCGCTCTCTCGTTCTCTCGCTCTCTTGCTCTCGTTATTTCTCCCTCTCCATCATTCCTGTTTTCATGCTTGGCTTCAACGATTAATGGCAACATACAGAGACGTTGCTCGGTGTCTCTTTCTGAGTTTACGACTTGCAGAGTTGCACAGTGACTATACCGACAGGCACCTGATAGTTAGCGGTGTGACTGAGGATTACAGAGCATACAGTACAAGATAAAACAAGATGACCTTGGGCTTCCCACTCACTCTCCGATGAATGTGCCAGTGTTGGATGAAGCATGGCAATAATGGCCATTGATTTGAGCCAAAGTGGTGCCCTTAGCGCGCACGGTGATTATGCCCTCTCAGTGGGATAAAACTCAGAGCATGGAAAAAAGGTTTACTTGAATGTTCTCTGAATGGTTTAAAACACAATGGACCTCCATTGCCAAGAGGGTCATTCAAAGTAAGCCCTTTCAGTCTGCTGCTTGAGGTTTACAGAAAAAGAAAGTTTCAAAACAAATTACTAAGCAGTTGTCATAGTTCGTTTCCCAGGCTGAATTTCTCCTCCAGAAAACACACAAAAAGGGGATATGAGAATCAGTACAGAATTTAACTCACCCATAAATAAAGCCTTCTAATGTGAGGGGATAACGATGGCATAACGCAATAAGGACATGTTCTAAAATAGATGCTGTCGACGATTAGACAGTAAAGTACTTGGCAACGCTTCTGATGTATTCTCACCTCAAGCAGGTCTCCCGAGCCTTGACAAAAATATCAATGACTGCTTTATTGCAGCAATATCATAGCAGCCTCTGCAGATTTTCAGAAGCAACTGTACTCTAGAGAAGTAGGAGGCTGCAAACCAGACTTGAATATTGCACATCCCTTGTATGGCAATTTAACATTTGACTCAATAACGTGCAGGATATTATCTGCATACGGAAGTAATGAGGAGATCCAGTAAAAAGCAATATAAAAAAGGTTATTGACATTGTCTGCTCCTACCTAACATAAAGAAGATATGTTGGTGAGTATAGGGCATGGCAATAATACTTCAGAGGTCTTTGTACAAGGTAATATCTTTTGAGCAAAGCATGGCTGTGTAGAGCATAATGAAAATGGAATAGGGAAGAACAGGGACGATAAAACATGTTTGTGTGTGTGTGCAGGAGAGAGCATTACAAAGAGGAGGGACAGAGGAGAGAGAGAGAGAGAGAGAGAGAGAGAGAGAGAGAGAGAGAGAGAGAGAGAGAGAGAGAGAGAGAGAGAGAGAGAGAGAGAGAGAGAGAGAGAGAGAGAGAGAGAGTCACAATAGTGGGTTGTGCCGCTGTGTGATTGTACAGTGGGGTATGTGAGTTACACTCATTTTTTTGCAAGACACTGATGGCATAGACAAGGGTGTCTCAGGTTGAACAGGCTGGGAATGTACAAGTATGCCTGTGTGTGTTTGTGTGTGTGTGTGTTTACGCACATCTGTGTGTGTTGTGTGTGTGTGTGTGTGTGTGTGTGTGTGTGCAAATGCCTAGCTGCTGAGAGCATCATTGAGCATTAGCAAAGCTCTTAGAGAGAGTCCTCACAGGATACCTCGGAGACGGCAGACAGACTGACCTTTAAGTAGATACGAGGAGTGTGTGTGCGTAAAGCACAGTCTTTCAAGCAAGCAGAAATGGAGGGATGGAACAAGGTGAGAGAGAGGCAGCACAGCGAGAAGCAAACCCCGTATCCATAGGCTACTTTACATAATTGTCCATATTTCATTTCGTTTTAGATCGCCCCCAGTCTGTGTGAGAACACCAAAACCAGGACTGCAGCACAACGTGACCCTGGCCATCTACAGAGTGTTCCACACTTTGACCCTTATCGGCCGCATGTTGACCTCTGTGTGACCCTTTTGTGCCTTTGCAATGCCGGGCTGTTGCACGGTCAGCATTCCTGGTCCCAGGGCACTATTTTCCAAAGCCCTGGGCTGGAGGACCCAGAGCTGTGTGTTGTCTTACCAATGCTAAGATGAGCTGACCCTTTTTTCAGTGGCTGACCCAGAGATTCTGGTTGTGGAAGTGTCTGGGCTTGCCTGGGCAGAAATGCACAAGGCTAAAGAGGGAGGGAGAGCAACATGATTCTGGTCTTTGTCAAATAAAAAGGTTATGCATGATCATCTAGGACTTAAAGCCACAGTAAGCCTTGTTAAAAACTGAGCGACTCTCACTCTCACTAAATTTTTCTCCACAAATAGTTTTTTTCATTTTAAGAATTGGTGTCAGATTAAGTTTGACTTGTGTTTGAAATAGTACAATTACATTGACAATTTAAATCTCTTCTGGTATGGACATATTTATGAAACAGTTGAATTGATTAAATTATGTCTTGCTAAATCACAAAATTAGAAACATTGAAAAGGTTATAATTAAGGAGGTCGGGGACACTGAACCTGACACAGATATTACAGTGTGTGGATGTTTTAGCTTGTTATAATTTCCAGTGCATCCGGCAACCACGGGAGGATTTTTCTGTACAAAGTTTCTGTTTTGACGTAGCTCCTGTACCACATACTAACATTTATGCTCCAGAAGCCGTTTGCTGTTGCTGTAGTTTCTGCAGCTTGACAGCTAATCAACTTCAGGTAATTTCAGTCATTAAACAGCATCAACAATGTCAACAGCATGGTATACTTCACTCTGTGTTTGACGTCCTACACTTTGCTTTACTCAAGATCATATTAGCCTCACCCCAAGCTGAGAGAGCCAAAGCTTTGCTGGATACTGATAAGTTAACTAAGGTCAATCTCACTCTTTTTCCAGCCACCTAACCTTCTCCTCGTCGCTTGAATTCCAAACCAATTATCACAGAAAAGTAAGGCTGGAAGGCCGTGTGCATAGTGCTCTATATAAAAACAAATTGGTCACCATGCCGCAGTCGTTATGGGAACGGCACAGCTGCAATCTGGGAATTCTCTGACCGCTTGGTCTGTTCCTCCACCCCTAACACAGCACTAACACAAGGTTTGCATGGACCCTTACAATCACGTAGATTATTTGACTGTTGTGCTCAGTGTGCCCCTATGACTGAAGAAAAGCTTGTTTATCAAACTAAGTGAAGATCAGGCCAAATATGCGTTGCTGTTTTGATGATATGCAAATAATGAGGATGGAGGATATTTATGTTTACAAGAATCGGGACTGAGATTGACAGGAAGATGAGAGAACTAATGTAAGAGATGGGAGTTGAAAGAGGATGGCGTTGGAGAGAGACAGCAAATGAGAGACAGGCAGAAAAGAGACCATTAATCAACTATACAGGACTGCATAAACATCCCCCGGCTAACCCCTCCCTTTTGGAAAGAGACCCCCATCTTTTTATATTTTAATTAGTCATCTAACATAGCCACAGTTTCAGTTTCTAATGAGATGGGGAATAAGGACATGCAAAAATAGAGTATGACAACTCACAAACACAAGTCCCGATGATGAGTGGGTAAGATTTTAGAGATGCATTTTAGAGATGGCCAGCAAAGTTCTGTGAAGACCCAATCTGCTGAATTTGATTACAAAACATTATGGTATTTAACTCAGCATGTGGGCTCCTTGATCTACTTTTATTGATTTAGAACTTGCAACACATTTGGAAAAAAATTTTGTTTTCCTGTCATTTTTTAATAGTGTAACTAACTACATATAAAAAAGGTTGTAGTTTCCATAAAATTACAACTTTATTTTGGTGTCATACAGAGACACAGGCCCTTAACCTTGACTAATAGACAGTCTAGTGTCATTGACTAAAAATACTAACTAGATTGAAAGATAGTCAATAACTTAATTTTTCATGCATTCAGACTGTAACTTCAGTATAATAGTCTATAAACAACCTTGGCCATTGGAGGGCCCTGAATAGAACATGACTCAAAATCAAAAAAAGTTGTTGAGTCTTGCCTGCCCTGTTTTTGGATTGTCTCAAGTTCTTACATGTTTTCAGAAAAACAAAAACAAAATCGTATTTATATTTAACATGAACGTGGGACTTTAAATCCAGAGTGTTTCATGCATTGTCCTAATTTTATGTTCAATGTACTCTATTAACCTTTGAGAATACTGCAACAAATCTTAATGAATACATATTATTGAAACAATAATCCTCCAGAGAGTCTCCTGCATCTGATGCAGACTACTCTCCACATCAAGCTAGCCACTGGGGATAGTCCACCCACTCATCACGCAGACACACCCAAACAATCCAATCTAGAAATAAGCTAATGAGACCATTCAATCTCTCGTGTCTGAGCCATGACGTATTTACACCAGCATTTTGTCAGTCGAGAAAACAGCCATCCTCTCTCACTGGACTCTCTCACTCTCTCGTCTGCCCATGATGAGTCAAAATAAACATTTGTATAGGGAGAGAAGGGGGGTAGACGACACGTCCTTGTCGCTTCAACGGCTGAGCGATGAGACCAGCAGCATTTGCATTAATAGAAGAAAAAAAAAGGGCACAATGCCACTGCCAGCACTAAGGCGGCATCAATCAACGGATGAGCTTTTGTCCAACCTGTTGTCATCGCCACTGTCACCGTGGCGCGGGCACAGCTAAAAGTGCGTCACTTTGCCTCTGGATGGGGATGTGAAATTTGCATACAGGCTATTACCATTCTGTCTCCAAGAGCAGATTATAAATAATCCTCCGCCAGCTAAGGGCAGGCGGATCATAAGATGTTTCCATGGTGGGAAAAAAAGACATCCTGTGGCCCTGTTCATTATGGAAATGAAAGGCTAAAGTTGATCTGAAAAGGCTAATGAAGCAAGTCTTGGCACCCTCCAACACGGGTTTAAAGGGGAACGGGAGGAGGAGATGGGAAAGAGAGGAGGATATGAGAGGCGAAGAGAAAAAAAGAGAAAGTAGCGGATATGAATCACAGAAGCAGAGGTCTCTGAGAGGAATGACATTGGCCAGGCCCTGGCTGGACCTCACCGCCACAGGATGAATGGCTTTGCAGGATTTAATCAATCTCCGAATATATACGAATGTTTTCCAGCAGGCTCTTAGATGCGACCATTTTATTTCAGAGTGTGCAGATCCGACACATTCAGAGAAAAGTGGCTAGACGGAGACTCGAAACGCTTGCTTGGCTTGATGTATGTGGCACTCTATTACTGCGGCAGAGCGAACCTGTGGGGAGCTTATTGCTGAATAAAATTCAATAGGGGCATAATGATCTCGGTGGGTTGCAGATGGAGGTGGCCAGATAATAACTCTTGCCAGAGAGAACTGGTGTCTCCATTTCCAAAGGGAGTGTGGGATATGTCAATCAGGCTCCTAGCAGTTGATGATCTGCTGCTCCTGCCACTGTCCAGCACCATGGCTCCGTTAAGATCAACAAACATGATACAAGTCTCACGGGACTGCACAAACACACAGGAGCGGAGATGAGAGGATGAAGAACAATTATACGAAAGACTGCAGGGTAATGTGGAAAACATCTGAAAAGTGAAACGATTGGACACCACCCGCAGGCAGAAAAAGAGCAACAACCATTTAGTGAAAAGGAAACCTGCAATTCTGAAGATTCCCACATGCATACAACTTCCAAGTCATACATTAGGAAATACAGTGGGTTGTATTTGTAATTATTGGAGTGTTATCATATTATATATCTTTCCTGCGAGAGCAAAATTCTATTGCTGCACTGAGTGAGCCTCAGTCCCATGGGTCAGAAACCATAGGGGACTGGGGACACACACTTTGAAGTTCAGTTTCATGAGCACTTTTAAGTGATGCATTATTAATGCCCTGGTGATAGACAACTAACATTGAACACCTCTTCTGCCAAACCCCTGCTTGCTCGATCATGCTTCAAACTGTGAATAGCATGCAAAGTGCCTGGGAGCTTGTTGACAGCTGTGATGTGTGAAGGAACCCCGTTTTTGAAGACTGCCTGCTACTTGTCGGTATATGAGATTTATAACGACATACTTAAAGTTTAATTGATTAGTTTTTCTTCACATATTTATTTCTATTTCTTGTTTTTCACCGAAAACCTTAATTTCAAGGTTGAACTGAAGAGTGGCCACGCTGTTTCTTGTTGCACTGGCACCAATTTGACGTTGTTCATAAAATCATAATGTCAGTAAAAAGGAAGAAGACATATAATGTCCGTCAGCTGCCTAGGATTTCCCAAAATACTCTCACTCACATTATTTATCGAAATACCCTTCCCTAGAAATTATCCAAATTCAAAAAACATATTCACATCCGATTTTCCGCACAGAAATTAAACCCTCAAACATCACGTCACAGCAGGGCTGTGCTCAATGTTCTTTCATTAGGAGAGAACATGGAATTCAGCGACTGTATATTTATCAAAAGGAAGCCCAGGAAATTACGGGAAACAAGAAGTAGAAAGTGTGGCGCGTTTGCTCACTGCACACTGTCGCCAAAATGAACTGTGATGATGACTTCGTCTGCCAGAGTAATGATGAAGTCTCCTAGGGGGTTGAACAGTGACCAGTCACAGCTAATTATCCAGCAGCACCAGTTCTTTCTTTCTGGCCGTGCACAAACAATGTACCCGGGAACACAATAGAGGTCATAGGAAGTCGTTGGAACTTAAGTAGACCTAATAATCAGAACTTTATGTTCTCACAAACACACTCATACACACACATAAACACACAGACACGCACGTGCACACACACACACACACACACACACACACACACACATACAAACAGGCTCCCTTGAGTGGAAGGTAGTTGGTGCTGTGGCTAGGAAAGGTAAAATTAAAAGTAGGAAGCAGGAAGCAGGTGCCTAATAATCAGCCTAGCTAAGGGAAAATCACACACCTACTGTGTGCACACACACTCAAATGGACACACAAAACAAACAACTTCCGATGAATGTCCTCCCT
The DNA here is from genome assembly GCA_026901105.3 of Galaxias olidus. Classification (NCBI taxonomy): domain Eukaryota; kingdom Metazoa; phylum Chordata; class Actinopteri; order Galaxiiformes; family Galaxiidae; genus Galaxias; species Galaxias olidus. The sequence goes on from JAPMUY010009769.1 coordinate 753,461, forward strand.
AATAGACATAAGCTGGGTTGGGTATAGTAGTAAGGGGCCCTTAGGGTCTTATGATGCTTTGGGACCAGTTAAAGTGTGCAATGATTGTAGCAGGGGGTTTAGAAACTACGTTATCCATATGACAGATGTGCTTTCTTGAAAAAAAAAAGAAATACTCAGTTATTAATTGGAGTGCTGTCCTAAGCTATCAGATAACACTTATCAGTCGTTATTTAGTTTCACCATTTTCATGGGCTCCGCCGTCTGTGGTTGTGAGCATTTGGTTTTAAAACGTTAATAATTATTTTTCCGACTACATGGTCAGTTTACACTTTTGAATGGAGCTAAGAGCTTAATGTGCATATACTTAATTTTACACTTATACTATTTACAATATAACTATGAATTGAGCAACCATGCTAGTTATTCATGAAGAAATATAGCAATAATTGGTTATCACACCACTGAGATAGTTACAGCCCAGCTACGATGATTGCAACCATAAATTGTTCCAGGAATTATTGATTCAAATCATATCAAAAACCCATTCAGTACTGCAAGTGAAAACCAACATGTTTTTCCTCAGCAAAAGTGCAGTATGTGTTTGTTTATGTGGTTCAGCAAAAAAAGACCCATTAAAGAGATGTCTTTGTCACTTCTCAGCGGAGGTTTGTAGAGAAAGGGCTTTGTCACCAGAGACCAAGACACGATGGGGTTCTTTGTAGGCAGCACCACACGGATAGGCTACATCATTTCTCAAGGGGTGCTGGCTCCCTGAAAAAACATGAGTTTCTGCTGGGGATATTTCAAGGGCAATTTTTGTCTGCAGATGTTGGTTTTTGTCCTCCACCATATAAGAGCCTTTATTGTATAATAACAAAGTTCTCTGTTTCAATAATGTTGCCGGAGGATAGACTCTTTAATTAATTGGTTATGAAACAGATTTAATGATTTCTGTTATTGACAATTGAATAAGATCTTTATTTGCTGTATGATATCGATTTTGACACAGCTTTGTCTGTCTTATTTTTCATAGATATAGACATGCATTGTATTCGATGCAGATACAGTGTGGAAGTTTGCTTTAACAAAGATTTTTGGGTAGTGGAAGGCAGGCACTACAGTCCTCCTGAAATGGATATCAACTAACATGAGAAATAGCTACTCTTGTCTGTTTTTGGCTATTGGACTATGAACCAAATAACAACCTTAGTTCTTATTTTTCTGAAGCATCCATAACAGCATCACAATTATTTCTGTATCGCCTTTGTGCAGTGGTGTAATGCATAGTAATATAGTAGTATACAGTAATGTGCCACTTTATATTCATTAATGAATGACTGCTGCCTAAACTGTACAGATTTTGTTTTCCTTGTCAACATTAGTTCTAACCGTGCACAATAAAGACAAATGTATTTAGTTTATTTGTGTTCTCCCAGTTTCTTACAGCTGAGCTTACACAATTTGTATTGAAACTCATTTTGGAACCTTCGGTGATACAAGATACAAGATACAATCTTTACGTTTAGCAAATCTAGCCAGCTAGTCCCTCAGGCAGAAAAGTAATCATTTCGAGCCTCTATCAAAAGAAATAAAGGGTGATTCCCATAGCTTTCAGACAGAGTGCAGGGAATTGAAGTTTCTGGTAGGTTAATTAACAAAGAAACTGAGAGTGTGAAGCAAGCATTTCAAATCCCCATAATAAGCTTTGATTATGTGTTGGTGAGGGTGCTTACTACCCCCTTCTCTTTCAACAAACCACTTACAAGAATTTCAAGTGGGTTAAACAAGCAAATATGTTTGTGTGCAAAAATCCTTTACAAGACTGACATGTAATAAAGGACTAATATCTGACTAGACAAACATGATAGACACCAATTTGATACAGTGAAGCCATTAGATGCATCAAGATCTAGTGGTGTGGTATTTTCTCATCTGTTGTTCAATTGATTGCAGCACATACAAAATCAAAATATGTCTCTATCAAACAAGTTCATCCTTTACCAACATTGATGTTGGCCTTCCTTCATGCAAAGAGCCGATTGTTACGACCCTTCAGCTATATGGCTGATCTAGGGCGCTGAAAGATCGAACACTTAACCAGATGTATACACGGTGGTGGAGAGAGTGAACACAGGTAAGCCAAACCCAGATGGAAGGAATATAAGTATTTATTTACAGGGATAAACAAAAGCAAAAAGGGATACCACGGCTATACGAACGGTGCCAAATCAAAGAAACAAACAGAAAAGCTAAGCTGCCTACCACACGCTTGCTGTCAAAAGTACAGAGGGGGGCACCGCTCCTAACCTACTGTTCCTAAACAGAGTACGATACTATGTGATGATTAAATGTAAACCCACGGGTATCTAAACTAGCCGCGCTCCAGGAGAAAACAAAGCACCGTACCTTGTACGGGCGAAATAGGGGGAGTGGGAGAAATACAAACACAAAACACAGTACCGAGTACTGGTAAAACTGGGGAAAAACGGGAAAGGAACAAACTAAACACTGTATATAATACAGGACTAAAACAGGCAATATAACGAACCAGACAATACGCTAACCAACCAAACAAACGAACAACACAGGGACTAAACCTACACAAACGAACAAACGAACAAACACCAAATAGACAGGTCTATCGAAGAGAGCGAGTTGAAACACTACTAAACACATACAGCATACAAGACTATCGCTCTTCCGAGACTGGCGGGGAGAAGGTTTAAATCTAGACGGATCGGCTCTTGATTGGTCCGTCAACAGATGGCTGATGGTGGGTGATGAGGGGGAGGGAACCAACGGCAAGCAGGCGGCAATCTGAATGAAGGGAATAGCGAAGGGAAAAACAGAAGGGAAGACAAAACAACAGACACATATCCCCAAAACAATACATACGGACACTACACAAAAGGAGGGGACGTAACACCCCCACCCATAAAAGACGCCTCCTATGGCGTACAAATACAGTAGTACAACACACACACCCCCCAATCCAACTCTCTAGGGAGGCACTCTAGACAACGCATCTGCGCATACATTATCAGAACCCCTCTTGTGCCGAATCTCAAGGTTAAATCCTTGAGCCATTAGAGCCCAACGCATCAGGCGCTGATTTTTGTTGCACATCTGATTTAGAAATACCAAGGGGTTGTGGTCGGTATACACCACCACAGGTAGAGTGCTTGATCCCACGTATACCTCAAAAAATTGAAGGGCGAGGAGTAAGGCCAAGGTCTCCTGCTCGATGGTGGAGTAGCGGGTTTGACAATTTTGTGGAGAGACTCACCCTCGCTGCTATGTGTCTCTTTGACACGGGGATTATCAGCATCACTCGATGCCGGTGATTCTGCATCATCTTCGCGCAGACTAGGGGCCAGAAGGGTGTCAGACAGGGACACAATTTCCCCCTGTTTCCGTGCCTGGGCACGCGTCACCACACAGGCAGGGAAGACGTTGGGAAATCCCAGCGCTAGGTCGGAGGTCGGAATCTCTGGTTGCTCCAGCAATTCCAACACAGGGACTACTCTGCCCCCTGCCAAATCGTTCCCCAAGATGAACGTCACCCCGCCCACCGGCAAGGTAGGACGAACACCAACCTTGAACACCCCACTGATTAAACTGCAGTCCAAAAGAAGGGTATGGAGAGGCACACGGAGGAATCCCATTTCTATTCCCTGTACTAGCACACTAGAGCCACATGAAGACTCACTGGATAAGGGAAGAACGTCAGACATAATAAAACTCTGGGAAGCTCCCGTGTCTCGTAGAATACGGACAGGTCGCTGATCAGTCGGATCGCTGAGCAACGACACCTTCCCGTCTAAAAGAAAGGGATGGTAGCTAGCATCAGGTAATGCCAACTCCTTTGGTGGGGCAGGCATCACAGTAACCGGACGGTGAACAGTGTTGATTAAACTAACCTCTTTTAACTTTTTATCGGACGGCGGACTTTTCCGTTTTAGGATTATACAATCAGCTATCACGTGACCCTTTTTGTGACAGTAAAAACACTCCCGTTCCTCTTTCGAACGCCAGGAAGGCGTAACCGAGGCTCTTATGGGGGTTGTTTGAGAAACCTTACGTTCCGGCTGTGCAGGAATATAGAGGTTTTTGTGGGTTATAGCGAACTCGTCAGCCAACACTGCTGCCTGGGCCAACGAGGTCGCTTTCTGCTCGCTCAAATAGGTTACTAATTGCTCAGGGAGGTTATTCTTAAACTCCTCCAGCAACACCAACTCACGGAGAGAGCCGATATCGGAGACCTTACTGGCCGCACACCAGCGGTCGAAAAGGGTCTCTTTCTCCCTAGCAAATTCCATATGTGTCCGGTGAAGAGATTTCCTATGACCCCGAAACTTTTGTCGATAAGCCTCAGGCACGAGCTCATACGCCCTGAGTACAGTGGATTTGACGATCTCATACGACAAGCTGTCATTTAACGACAGTGAGGATACCACTTCCTGAGCTTTACCCGTAAGTCGGCATTGCAACAGTAACGACCACACCTCTTCTGGCCAATGTAAGGTGGTGGCGATACGCTCGAAAGCAGGGAAGTAAGCATCCACCTCAGTTTCTCTGAACTGAGGGACTAAGGCAATGTGCTTACTTACATCGAAACGATCAGGCGGGGCAGAGGAATGTGAGGGCGAGCCCGCTAGGGTCGAGGAGGTAGCCTGTCTGACCTGGGCAGCCTCCAGTTCAAGCTTCCTCATTTCTCTCTCCGCAGCTAATTCTAATTTTCGGATCTCAAGCTTGAGTTTGTGGTCCGCAGTACGCTCCTTTTCTTGTGCCTCTACCTGAAGTGCCAGTCGAATTTTCAGGAGTGCATCTGACGTTAAGGAAGTGAAGGGGGGAGATATACGCGGGGAGAGAGGGTTAAATCTGGACGACACGACAGGCGTGGCTGCTTTTCTCCCAGGGGTTTGGATCACCTCCGTGTCCAACGTAGCAGCAGCCGCCACACCCTGCTCAAACACCCCCTTTTCCACTAACCCCCGTACCACACTCTCCCTCAATTCTTCCTTCAACAGCGTTTTAGACACCGAGACATGAAAGTGTTCGGCCACGGCAAACAAATCGCTCTTGCGACACAGGTCGAGCTGATCCAAAGACGGATGGGCCAGGAAGCCCTCCAGCTCAAACAAAGCCATGCTTCACTTACGCACCACAGTACTACACCCGTGACACAATACCACCACCAGCAACTCTGGTGACTACCGGGAGGTAGGTCAACCTTATCTGGTGACTACAGATGTAAACGATCCCGGACGAGCCCCCAAAAATGTTACGACCCTTCAGCTATATGGCTGATCTAGGGCGCTGAAAGATCGAACACTTAACCAGATGTATACACGGTGGTGGAGAGAGTGAACACAGGTAAGCCAAACCCAGATGGAAGGAATATAAGTATTTATTTACAGGGATAAACAAAAGCAAAAAGGGATACCACGGCTATACGAACGGTGCCAAATCAAAGAAACAAACAGAAAAGCTAAGCTGCCTACCACACGCTTGCTGTCAAAAGTACAGAGAGGGGCACCGCTCCTAACCTACTGTTCCTAAACAGAGTACGATACTATGTGATGATTAAATGTAAACCCACGGGTATCTAAACTAGCCGCGCTCCAGGAGAAAACAAAGCACCGTACCTTGTACGGGCGAAATAGGGGGGAGTGGGAGAAATACAAAACACAAAACACAGTACCGAGTACTGGTAAAACTGGGGAAAAACGGGAAAGGAACAAACTAAACACTGTATATAATACAGGACTAAAACAGGCAATATAACGAACCAGACAATACGCTAACCAACCAAACAAACGAACAACACAGGGACTAAACCTACACAAACGAACAAACGAACAAACACCAAATAGACATGTGTGAATTTCCCCCCTTAATGCATGTTTGACGATGGTTAAATCATACATGCCTATTGATCATCACTAGAAATAATCTGCCTCCTAAAACGACCTGTTATCAATCTTGTTCCCCTCGGCGGCACTTTAATCTACTTGGATAACATGCACCGTCTGTTAACTGAAACATAATTAGGTGTGAGGCACAATTGCAAAGTGGCAGAGTCAGTTTTTGAGATGAGGGAGTAAAAATTATTACATCACTCTTTGAAAGAATGAAAAAACAGTGACATTGTTGCAGTACTAAGTTTTCAATTTACTTCTTAGATGCAGCTTGCTTAGAAAAAGCACTGAAAATCAAAATGACGACCACTTTCTTCGTACTGTATAAAGTTGGCCACAATGTAGAACTGTAAAAGAAAAAGTTTAGTTATCTGTCCTTCAAACAAGAGAAGGTAAAGGAAACGACGCCTTTAAAAAAAGCTCATCAACAATTACATTCCCTAGTCTGCAGAACTGAGTAATTGGAGATAAGGTTCAGTATTGAAGGAACAATTGAGGTTCCAAATACTGCAAAGAATTACCGTAGTTTCAGCACTTCAGCACAAAAATCGGCAGCATTTCTAAACCAATCCTGTCAAATGTCATTAAAGGACCCACTATTGCCAGTTAAATGAGATGCATCCCATCATAGGATGATTGAAGGGGTGGTTAAATTTTAGTTCAACATTCCATGGATAGATCAACATTAATATTTAGACCCAATGTCCATTCTAAACATGATTGCAGTTATTTCAATTACTAAACTTGTTGTCTGGTTAAGTTCCTTAGTGCATTGTAAAATGGTGTTCAATGAAGTAATCTCTATTGAGTTAGTCAGCCTAAAAATAGTCCTAACACATCTCTCTTGCCATTTGTCTCTTTGACCATTCTATTCAACACACCAACAGGGCTAGGTAAACTTTAGGCTTTGTTCTCCACAATCACCTGCCTCAACAACCTGTCTCGCGCTCTTTAACAGTGTCTGTCTATCTTCAAATGCTGCGCCACTGCACCAGAGTATGCCAAAGGGTTTGAGCTGTAGTAGTATAGCTGGGAGCACCTACTGTTTATCAGAGCTGTGCATACTGATAACAGTGCCCTCCAACTCAGCCACGGATCCAGCTCCGGTCTTTTCTTGTCTCCAGTGATTCAGTGAGCATTGCTAACCCTAACCCATTAAATCAGCAATATAGCATTCTTACTGAGAAACAAACCAATTGCTCAGTAGTTATGAATTTGAAAGTCTCAGGGGCATATGTACTAACACGATGGAGCCCGTTTTAGGCGTAATTTTTTGTCACAATGTGCGCCTAAAAACATGGCATGTACGAAAAGGCCGCACGTGGCTAAAACCGCAGAATGACAAATTGCGCTTTTCCTACTCACATACAGCCTATTATACATTCATAGGAGGGTCCAGGGAAAAGTGGGAGTTTTACGCAAAAACATAAGAGGAGATGCACAAGGAGAGACTGATTAAGAATGCCATTGTATGAAAACTGCGGGGGAAAGCACAGGTCTGGTTTGAAGTGACATTTCTCCACCTCTAAAAACCAGGTGTAATCCAGATAGCGCTTTTGCGTGCATATGAGAAAATTCCAGAAAGAACGGCATCAGTCGTCCAAGCAAGACAAAGACAGAGGCCAAGGAGACGTTCTGAGAGGATTTTTACCACAATAATGACTCTTTTTCGACTGAGCAAGAAGTCATCAAGCCTACAGATTAAGCATTAATGCAATAATACATAATAAATATTAATAGTAATAATATCGCCCCTGTAATAGGATTATCTCTAGGTTCGATGATACCTGATAGACAAGTATAGTTAATCATTGCCAAACTTTTGTTTTCTTTTTCTGAGAGTCAGCGGTTCCATGATGGATAAAGGGAGGCCCAATCCATTGCTTTTTTCAAACAAATTACGATGTGAGGGCGGTGGCATGCTGAAAGGACAGCGTGCGCGTTCTGTAAAAAAGCCAACTAGCTGTTCACGCTGCATTTTCTCAGGTACGTACATCTGCGTCTTTGTGTATAACACTTTTGGCGAATTTGTGGATATATGTTACAGCAAAAGGGACCAAATTAAACCCGGCACATTACAGGTCTTGAGAAAACGCTAAACTACTTGGATTAACAACTAATATCTAAACCAAAACTCATTTTGAGACACTTATAAATATAGGCCCATACCTTACAATGGTTTGAGCTGCATTTCGTCACAGAACAAAATGGTTTGTTTACTATTTCCAATTTTGATAAACAAGGCCGTCTGGCCAAATAATGGGACTTTGCAGCCATATGCAGGCGTAGTCACTCATCAACCCCTGAATACACACAAACAAAAAAAAGCAAAGTAGAGCTGATAATGACACCGAGCCGTTTGCCTTATTGGATATAGCAATTCAGAGTTGGGGTAATTATACATCAAAATGAATAACATCTGCTGGAACCATTCAGCCAGGGAAGAGAAATATCCAGCGCAAAATGAGAGATGACAAATCTGGGTTTATGATTGTGCACATTAACAACAGACACCTACTCCCCATCTGTGAAGGATAATAATGTGTGCGTGTGTGTGTATGTGTGCAAAATAACACTGATGTATGGATTGCATCCAAATAGTTTGTTTTATTGACATCAGTGTAACAGACTCCCATTTGCATAATTGAGAATATATCTGTGGTAATCGCTGATATAGCTGAAGTTGAGGTATAAAAGAAAAGAGCCATATCACAACGGTAATGTTCTCATCCAGCATGCAAATGTCAAACGTGATAAGATTTTCTCTTTAAAACTTCACTGTGAGATAAGGTCAAAATCTGCAATATACTGTATCTCCACAGGTACCCGGTAACTGTCTAATCATAGGGTGTGGATGCGTTTCATTGCACTTTAGGCGACAAATGTCCTACCCTTAATGCATATAACAACCTTTACATTAAGCTAAAGTTTGATTTTGAGTCGTTCTTTGAGGCATATCTACATTCATAATATATAAGAAAAAAAAAATACAAAAGCAAACAAGGGGAAAGTATTCCTTCCACAGTACACTTATAATCATCAAGACCAGGAAGTGCAATTCTAAAAAAAAGCTGTAATTTGTTTGTCCCAGCTCTGCTTTAAAAGGTTTTCTTTCATTTGCTTGTCATAATCTAACAATGTCCAAAAGTTTAACCCTCCTGTTATCTTCAAATTTACTAACATTGTTCGTCCTTTGGGGTCAATTTGACCCCAGAAATTAAAGCCTTCAGAAAATTACTGTAATTTAAATTGTTGACCAAGTTTATTTGTCAAATACTTTGTCTATTTGTGTACTACATAAATCTGCCATTAAATTAAGCATCACTCCCCCACAGCCCCCCTTATACAATGTTAAAGTTGTTGTAGGGATTATGTGTTTTCCTCCCCAATGTAGTTTGAACTATATGGAGTTCTTGTCATACTGAATGCATGGTTATGGAATGCAAGGTTGGGGCCCTAAAGCAAAGGGAAGTATTTTAAAGATTATAAAATAGTTTTTGATGGTGGTTTAAATATCAGCCACAACCAGCAGAACACATAGATCTGCCTAAATTCTTGATTTTTCATATATGTTTTATGCAGCTAAAACAGCCTGGGGTCAAATTGACCCCGAAGAACGCCGATGCCTATAACATGTGTACAGGACATTGAAAACATATTATCATGTCAATTTGATGTTTAACCAGTTGTCTCTATTATGTTAGGAAAAGTAATTAAATATGAAGCAAAACAAATTATGCCAATCATTTCTTTAGGGACGTCAAACATTGAATGGGGTCAAATTGACCCCAAAGATAATAGGAGGGTTAAACAGGTAGGCAGAAATTACAGTATGTTAGAATCTTCTCATCAGTTAACATACTTTATACTTGTGCTTACTTCCAGAAATTATAATACGAGCCAGCTGTCAAAGTGAATCTCAAAAGAACACATATACGAATTACATAAATAAGTTGCTTTCTTTTCAACCCTAGACTTTCCTACCCCTAACTCCTACTTTATCATACCTACATTATAAGTATGTGGTTATTCTCAATTAGTTAGATCGATATGTACAATTTGCTATTCATGTAATTTGGTAGCATGTAGACCTCTCTGAGACATGAAACAGAATCTTAAATCCATTCACAAAATAAGCATTTTACGACCCAATTAGTAATTTCATCAAAGATCAAAAATCTCAGAGAAATTAAATTAATCTTAGTTTTGATCATCAATGAATATATACATAAAAGATGTAGAATTCACACCACCACTTTGTACAGGCCTTGTGCTGCTGAAAAAAAGAATACCCTCAAACCGGAATTACTTCAGTTTCAGACATTTCAATACTTAGCGTGTTCGGTTTAGCCAGAGGCATTATTAATTCATCATCTCGATCAAAAATATATAACATTTGGCAACTTGATCTCGTGCTATTGCATCGCAACGAAGTTAAGTTTTTCAATGTCACAGAATTTATGCAAAGGTCCTCAGCTGGCCAAAGTAGAATTGTGTACATGTTTGAACGAATGCTACGAAGCCAAATGTACAGGTCAAACGTATGGTTAGGGAACAGAGAGAAAAAAAATTAAGTGGAAAGATCATACCATTGAAAGCTTCTCCAACAACAACATTGCTTAATTTCTTCCAGAGCAGTGTCAGTGTCATGTTGAGAGCACCCACGCTCAAACATGCTCAAAAACACTTCCATTACAAATCAGAACTATTGAGTTGAACTGGGTAGAGAGCTGAAGAAAAGGTTCTGTATCCTCTAATTGTGCAGCGTTCTCTCCTCTTAAAATAACAAGTCACTAGGCTCAGGGGTTTCTTTGAGAAGGGATAATAAGAGGTGCCAATCATTCAAGGCTTGAAGGCTCATTGTGGCCCGTGTAGGGACTGCTGTATGAGGTTAACCTACACATGTTTCATGAGGTCATGGCCCCACTCTGAATTGTGTGACTGCTTTATTTATAAAGCTGTGTTTTGGTAAACCTGTGTACCTTACAGAAAATCATGCACACGGTATGTACGCTTCTGTACAAGCACACTTACGAGCAACTGTTGAAAACATGCACAGACACAGACAAAGACACATGGGAAAGCACACATCCTCTACAAACAGACAGACAGACTCAGTCATACAAATTATGGATTCTGTGCAGGTATTTGTGGCTAGAGGATTACTTTAATAATGCATTTCCCCTCAACATAAAATTATAGCACATTATTGTGCTTTTACATGCTCTTCCATCTGCTCCCAAAACACCAGGGGAGGACTAAATGTGCTGCCCCCCAAAAGAAGTGACTGCACAAATTGCAACAGGATCAACATTGCCATCCCGTATCAAAACAACATTTCTACCGAGTCAAAATCAAACAGCTGCAGTGGGGAGTGGAAGGGTTGTCGGGTCTAAAACAAACCCAGTCTTTTCAGAATTATCTTTTAATGAAACATTGGGCTGTTATCACAATAATCAAGCTAGATACAACACAACAAATTATGCTGTAAATTGTATGGCTGCCTCGTCTTTAAAATTTGGAATGTCTATCATGTTAAAAGGAAAATAACAGCAAGAGACTACATATTAATGTCCTAAACCTTTAGCAGTAGGAGAAGAATGAATTTGTAGCAGTAAAGATTTCTGCCCTTTCCTTAACAGGATTTTTTTTTAAGTCTGACTGTGTGTGGTCTCTGACACTAGCTTAGTAGCACATCAAAGCATCTGACTATAGCGCGGAAGGTTAGTTACATAGCAGTTAGCTGGTTGATGGTGAACAGTGGCAAGAAATGGTCTGAGAGACCAGAGATGTAGCAAAGTATTTAACAACAGAAACACAGGAAATGCAGGGGAAAACACAGCTTGTACACCTAATACTTAGGCAACTATTGATTTACAGCTTGTAACTGAAATGGTGATGGCAAAAAATAGATATATCCTCTCTCCCTGGTCGTATTAGAAGCCTCCTCTCCTACACACTCCCACATGCACACACACATGCACACACACACACACACACCCACACACACACACCTTGGTGGTACATTTACAAAGAATTTTACAGCAGTGTTTCCAAAGCAAGGGAGCTGAGGCCACACTCAGTCATCCATTCTCTGTAATCGGTAATTTAATGTCCTTTCAAGCTCTGGAGGAAGAGAGGAAGAGGCAGAGTGGGGGAGTTTGCTGAGTGTCATAGGGGTTTCTTATCCGTATTGAGTTTCCAAGCAGGATTAGTGTAATGGGAAGGCTTACGGGTAGCATCCACAGCCTTTCCTAGGATGAAACTTGATTTAATTGCTTTTGTCCCTTTTTTAAAGTAAGTTAAAACCTACTGCCTGTGTGGCACCTTGCGGTTTTTTTTGAAAAACTTGCACACTAACAAATATCCATTTATGGGCAGTCATAAAGTATTTGTTATGGGGTATAAGGCAAGATATGGGGTTTTAAGGCATTTTGGTGTCAAAAAAGGAAAGTTAGCAGTCTGGCTCGTGGTGATGGAACCATGAGGTGCAAAATATGGGAAATTAAAAATACATTGCATATTATGTTAATGGAAAAATAACAGCTGCTTGTTCAATAATTCATCCCCCCGAAGTAGCTTGTATCATACACTTTTTCCACACTGGACGTTTGCTACTGTATAATTTCTACAGAGACTTATGGTCCATAAAAATGTCTCACTCTAGATGTTGCACCAGTGTACTACACAGATGAGCTGCCAGTAGCTTACCTAAAAGTGTTGCAAACAACCACAGAATATCTCCAAACTAAATGTGTTTGAAGACATTGTCAATGGTCCATCTGCAAAGATTAGCCGCTGCATTACTGTTAAGGATGGCTCGCTTCCACAGGATGTAAATGGTAACACAAAAGTAAATGCTCAACCTGATGTTTAGTACCCGCTAGAAGCTAATCCTTATGGACAGTATGAGAATGTTGCTCAATGTTTTTTTTTAAATAGAATTATCGTTTTACCAGCTGCTGTGTTGGTTAGTGTCAATCGATTGACATTTGTTTACCTCAGCCAGGATTTTTAAGCCCTATGTTAGGCTATGTTACCTCAAGATAGGGTTATTGAAAACAGAGGCATGGAGAAGTGTCAAATGTATGTCATTTACTCATTTTAAAATGATAAACATACTGTATAGCTGCTAACGTGCTAGATCCATGTGCCACAAACACTTACTGTACTTAATGTAATAATACTTTTCCCCAGCATATTTACTTCACAGGGCAAATGCTTGACATAAAAACCAATATTCAAGGAAACCTTCATGGAGGTGCATGACTCTAGAGTCAACGCCAAAACAATTGTCCTATTATTTTCAATTACCGTTCTGACACCAGTTTGTTGATCATCTAAAAACGCTGCTCCTACTCTCATCTAGAGGCCAGATACTGTATTGACCTGTAGAATAAAAAGTCATGGCCCTTTACGTTTCTATGGCCTCACTCCCTCCAGCAATGACAGGCAGCACTGGCTTTTATGGTCTCTTCCTTTTCTTTAGCCTGTTCTACTTTAATTAACTATTGATTTGCTAACAGTTCGAAGAGTTCCTTCAATAAGACTATATATAGCCATGATATATCGGACTGCCTTTTGCGCTTTCGAACAACAAAAAAAGTTTGCTAAGTACCAGAGAAAGCGGCTGCCTTTCCAACAAGGGTGAAGGTTTGGTTTAGACATTGGTGGGGACATAATTATTTTGTGGAGTCACTGGGGTGGATACAATTACTTAACAAAAGCCTTGTGCGGAATTAATAGTAGGGACAATTCAGTGGTCCCTCAATATTGGGGTAGGGACATTCCCGACTTTCCCGCTCAAAATCTATGCCTATGCTTTCCAGAGATTCATTACCAAAATCAACCTCAACCATGGCCCATTAAAATGATTATTTTTATGATTATTTATAATAATTCCCCTACACATGTAATAACCTTAAACAGCCACTAGACTTCCCTCGTAAACTTAGTTGCAACCTTGTTTCAGGTGGTAGTGACTGTCATGCGGTTGTGGTAGACTAGGCAATGCACAATTTTAAGCTTTAAACTCCATAAAGACCTTGGTAATAAAGTTATACTTTTTCTCAGCTGGATTGTTGTATTGCACTTACTAGAGTTCAAATGCATACAGTGGCTTTTCAGTGGAAAAAGCATTTCTTGTCTTTGTGGTTACTCTTTGATGACCAGATGCTGTGAAGCCCAATGGAAATGGTAAAGAAAACAACTTAATTGGTTTTAACTTATTAACTTATTAACCTTCTCTTTTTGCATCTAGAACCAGCTATACATGCATATTATTGATGCAATTTGGGTAATGCAATATGAGTACAACCAACAATCATAGTGTGTTTTATTCTTTATTTCTGCCATGACAATTAAACCACGTTTTTTAATTGCATTTGCTTTCACAGAGGCATGCTGGTCATTATAAAGGAAATAGGTTAATGGGTTATGACGTTTATGTGTTTACTACAGTTATTTTCAGATTGGTTGTAGTGAACTAATACATTAAATAGATTTGATATCATGTCAAACTTGTAGAAAATAAATAAATATGATACATTTCAGCATTCTATAATCAGCAGCACTGTGGACTTGCAGTACCAAATAACAAATGACATCTTATCGTAGGTGAGATTATCTTGTTCAAGCCAGAGAACACTATCCCAGAGTTCTCAAAAGTATACTAATGCGACTATTTTGAGCACAAACCAAGGGAACATTTAGGCTACATGCATTTCTCTACCCAAAGGTTTGTGTATCATGGGAGACTTAAAATTGTGTGATGTAGGATTTACCCAGAATAAATCTTGTCTGGATATTTTTTAGTGGCATGCACCCCCCAAGCTCAAGGAAAACAAGTCAATTTAATGCCACTTAAATGCATCAGTTATTGCATCAGCCATCTCAATCCGTGAGGTACTTAATAATTTACTAAAGAAGGCTATGGCTATAGAATTTATTCATGATTCTGTATGATCTAAATGACCCTCAAATATAAACCATATTCCTGCAATAGAATGTTTAAAGAAGACATCCTTGCAATCCTTCCATGACTCACATCCCATTCACACTGAAGTATCTGTTATCACCTGACAGCTTTCAGACACGTTGTGGAAAGGGGAACTGACGGACGATATGTTTTCCAAACTCTATCTCTGACAACCACCATCTGTTACTTTCTCTCCTCCACAAATTTGTTTTGATTTTGATTGTGATACCTTTAGAAAAATTTATATTTAAGAATATTGTAACAAATAAGTCATCAATTTTAAAACCTAGCAATACATGGCCCAGTACGATTCAGGACTTAAATATTACATGCAGTGGATTTTTGTACTTTGATATTTCACTTTGTTGAAAATATTAAACCGTCAGTGACCTTCAGTTGATTTCCTCTGCATGGTTAAATAACTTATGTGGTAATGTTTGACTTTGACTATAAAGCATTTGTTTTATCTTTAGTCAGAACCAATAATATAAAAATACAGTATGTTCATGTCCCTTTAGCGGTTTTCTGCTTAGAAACAAATGTTTGTGCCCTGAAGAAAATAACAAGTCTTTTTACTGCCACTTAACAACCATTGGTGCGTCAACAATGTCTAATCAAAGAGTGAGAGGGTATCAAAACACAAACAGTTAATGAGAACTGAAAAAAAAATTACTTACGGCAAATTATCGAGCAGGACCCTACAGCTTCCAAAGTAAATGTTATTTTTTGCATGGAATGCCATATAAAATGCACTATTATTCATTCAAAGGCCATATTACAAAGAATGTAATGTATAATAAATTCAGTGTTACATTATCAACTAAACATTGCCTCAATGACAATGAATATATGATCACAACTTAAAGCTAGCTACAGCTTATCTCTTTTTTGCAACATGATTAAGTACAAAAAAACACTAGATGTTAAATATCTAGTTCAGGCTGGGAACTGTGCATACACTACACAAGATGCTCCTAACACACTAAATAACTATCATGAAGCCTAGTTGTTTTAAAACCACTAATATTTCCTATTATAGTTTTTTCAAATGTAAATGTATTTTTTAATTAACTTCTTGACCTGACCTATAGTGATGATGTTATCTAATACACTTTGTAAAACCTAATTTTAATAAACAATAATTTCTAAGACTCCATCTTTATTTGAAAATGCAGAGGTCCTGGTTGTTATGGTACTAGCACAAACAAGTTTACTCACCTCTATTGTTGGACCTTAAATTGGGTTTTAACATTAAATATATGTCTATTCAGAGATCTTCCCAACACCTAAACATATTAAAAGGAATGGAAGACGTCTTAAAGATGGCCCGGTTTAAGAACCACATACTGTATGTATGCCTCTGCTCTGCATATAATTGAAGCAGCTTTCCATGATGAATTGCAGAATGTTTCGAAACTAAATGATCTGATTTATTTGCCTGCTCTTAAATAAATTTTGAAAGACTGGGATGGAGAATTGTCAGTATGTTGTTGCCTAAGGATATATATATATATATATATATATATATATATATATATATATATATATATATATATATATATATATATATATATGTGTTGTTTTCATTCTGTGCTGCTGCCTATCTTGGCCAGGAATCCCTTGTAAAATAGATTCTTAATTTCAATGGGACATTCTTGTTGTATAAAGGTTAAAACTAAATAAATAACACTAGGTTATTATAAATAATTCTACCAAAAGTCATAGACATCTTCTTAAACACGGCATTGAATGAAAACCGTAGGTTAATGAAGCTCTCGGCTAAAGTTGAGGCAGATAACTGTGAAAGTCTGTGTGCTGTTGACACAAGTCGTCATACAGCGCGTTGCACACACATCAATCACTCGATACACCTGTTCACTATCAAATATTATGTCAATGAGGGAGGAGGAGGAATTTGCATGCCCTGATGTCAAAGTTAGTTTCTGTGCTTGCTGGATGAGGTGATTGGAAATGCTCCCACCTCCACCCCAACTGCCACCTCGGCTCTGCTAATATGTTCTGCTAATGTGACCCAAAGGGGGCTCAATGTATGTGTGCTGCATGCCTCAGGATGTTGTCCCGGATATGTACAGCAGGGAGCTTCAATATGTAGCAGACCCAACCATGCCAAAACTGATGTGTGTTATTATTTAATACATGTTTAAAGACGGATGAGTTTGTCTGACTGAAATATGAGTAGTTCAGGTCCTGGTGCATTACTTGATTCAGCATTTGGCCTATGAAATGTAACGAGAGCCATGCACAGGTTTAAAACCGGTTGTATCTATCAATTGATATTAGTCTGACTTAATTTGAACTGATGTTGCTCTGTTCTGCTCTGTTCTCCATCTTTTGGTGTCATTGGTTGTTGCCATGCCTGTTGCCATGTATACTTAGTATCTTGTGTTGCCATGCCTGTTGCCATGTATACTTAGTATCTTGTGTTGCCATGCCTGTTGCTATGTATACTTAGTATCTTGTGAAGCGTCTTTGGGTGTCAGAAATACTCTATGGAAATAAAATGAATTAATATTATTAGGTGACTTACACTTCTCTCGCTTCACACTTGTTGTTGCGTTCTGTCTCTGATTCTTTTCTTCTGTTTAAAACAGATGCAAATAAGCTACAGGCAAATAGTCAGGCTGCCTCGTTCAATTTAGAATGGAGGTGAACACATTAGATTGGGGATACTTTCAAGGTTGAAGTTGTTGATGCAGCCAGTAAGACATTCTAACGTCCTTGCTAGAGGCCTTGAGCACAGAGTTAGAATAGGAGAAAACGCTTGCTGTTCAGGGAGTTAAAGTAATTCGCTATTCCACAGAAGACAGTAAACCAGTGATGCTCATGAAAACTAGATATCATCTTCAATCCGTTTTTTCATGGTAAAAAAGCTTATTGATGTCAGGTTTCTTTGTTCTTCCCGTAAAGGTCTGATTCCATTTGCTCTCCTACTTCAATTCTCTGATAAGTATGGATATTGTTGTGTCCAGAAACAACAATACATTATTACTATGTATGGGACTGTGTACCCAAGCAAACTTTCATCACAAAGGTTTAATAGAACACAACATTCAATAAAAAAGGGTCTCTATTAGGATTCCAGAGAGGTAACATTTGGTTCTGCTTTCAATAAGACATATTCTACAAAGGCGCTCTGCAGAGATAAAACTACTGTTTGTGGGGTTTGTCCAGATTGTAACCATCCACAGGTTGTAATAATAAAAATAACACAGAAGGAAACTAACAATTGGTTAACAAAATATGACAAAGTAACATAAAAATATGTAATCCATTGTGTGGAAACTGAGAAAAAACATATTTTGTCTCAAATAATTTCAAAAAGCAACACATAATAATACATTTTTCAATGTACTTTATTCCTACCTTGTGGGAGCCTGTTGAAAGCAATGTGCAATCCAAACTTACACAGACAGAGATGCACATCCCCACATAAACACACAAATATATGTACAATAGGCAATGCAAAAAACACATGTACATTAGGCTATACACAATAAAATGTACTCTAGGCTGTATACACAAACACATATACACTAGGCATTAAATTTTTACATTTGCACTAGGCAATACCTAAATATGTTAGGCTATACACAGTCTATACACAAACACATGTATATTAGGCTACATAAGACATGTACACTAGTCTATGCACAAACACATGTATGCACACTAGGCTGCCAGACACAATGTTATTTCTCAACTAATGTCTTTTAGAGAGCAGACGTTCAGCTAGGAGCATGTTCTTTAACACTGAAGGCTGAATGGATGGATAATAAAACAGATGATAATACTGTATGATAACTTTAGGTGGCTTTCGACTAGAAACACACATTGCAATTTCTGTTTGAGCTTCCAAAATTAAACGGGCCATAATATCCACAATAGCTACGTAATTTTGGATAGTGGTGGCCTAGTGGGTAAGACTGCTACCTCATTAGTTTAAAACCCACCTGGGAACACCACCACTAGTGTGCCCTTGAGCAGGGCACTGAACCCTAGTTGTTGCATGAGGACTGTCCATCTAATATTAAGTCGCTTTAGATAAAAATAACATTTGGTAGTGATATTAATGTCACATGTGTCCTGTGCTATCTTGTTGCTATCCTACTATATTCAGCCCAAACTCAAGTCCTGGCAGATTCCACCCTTGAAGCACATCCTCACAAATGATGAGCCTGAGGGGCTTGAGCAAGATTGCATACACTTATTTGTTTATTTTGCTGTTTCTAAATTATTGTAATTTTACAAGCTGTAGTGAAAATATATCCATTTTAACACTGTTGTGGAAACAACTTGAAAAAGTAGTTTAAGTAAACTTCTTATACAAAGTGAGATTATTTTGATTCAAGCTAAAACTTTTTTATTTTTTTATTTTTTTATCAAGCTTGAACTAGTTCATTAACATAATAGTGCAATTAGTCAAATAGGGTGCCAGGGCTGGAGTCACATATTTGCAATGTTTGTATGATGACTTAGCAGTACTTGGGCTACAGAGAGAAACGATAACATAGTTTGAAGGTGGAGTCTGAGGGAGTTCAAAAACGACTGTCATGGTTCCGCTTAGGTTACACAGCAAAGTAGTCTACTCTCTGAAAATAAGATTCGATATTTCTTTGTCGTAGTATTATTTGGGGAGGAATATAGGCTATTGCTAGTTAACAGTTAAACTATGGGTCTATTGGAAATTAGAATAATACAAAGTTAGGCACGTATTTCACCCAGCTGCTCTACTACTCTACTATGAAGTTAACTGACAACTGAGCGAAATTAGGCCTAGTCTACTTGAAATTTGTGATCGACTTACATTTATGTTTTTATAATATCAGTAAGACTCACTCGAGTTGGAAGTATACACATTATTTTATTAATGATCAAATAATTGGATTGAGACAACAAATTAAGAGTGTAAGTGCTAGTTTGTGTGGGTGTGTGTTGGAAGAAATATAACGCAGATAATTTGTCAAGCCGCATATCCTATTATCACATTTACGAACAAGAAAACAAAGAGATCAGAGATGATGACGAAACATTGCAGAAGGGGTCTCCCCCGGGTTATTTTTCATCCTTATTCGAAAGTAGGCTACCAAACGAAACCTTACACCCCTTTCCAAAGTTAAATAATCAATTAACACAGAGTGAGAAATATTTTGTCAGCTATAGGGACATGCTTTGCAATCACGGAACATCGGTTTCTGTAGACGTGTAAAACTGTTGAAAGAGACAGTTCAATAAACTTTTTAGTATAATACAATCTGAAAGATTGCAACTCGGACTGCTAATATTTTTTATCCCATCATCATTATAAATCCCATCAGTCTAGTCATCGTCGTTATCATATTTTGAAGGCATTTCATATAGCCGCTGGGGTTTCATGCGCTTTGTTGGAGGTGGGATAAAGTAAGGCGGAGTTTTCGACTGCTCCACCCCCTCTGGTGAGCTTCTCTACTTCTCATTTTCACCTGCTCTTTCGAGATTGCCTGACATTTGTCCGGACTTTCCTGAGCCATCAGTGTTAGCATACAAGCCCGCAGCCTACCACATTCAAAACAGTGGACAACTACAACATATTATATAGCCACCAAGAGCGACGACTTGAAGTTTATTATTTAGTATACTTAATTTTGCAGTGTTCCAGAAACCTTGAGTTTATCTATTTCAAAGGATGGATCCGCCGGCGCTTCTTCTGCTCGCTCTCATCAGTGTTGCGCTGATTACACAAGGTAAGTTGTAACGACCATGCTCCAGTAGTAAGTTTAAATCCATTTAATACTTTTGCAGTGCTTTCATTTAGCGTCATATGCTTTCACTTATCAGTCACTTTGTTCACAAGTTTTTAGAGGGCAATACGGGCCACTGTCAACTACAAAAGTTGACCGATGATATATTTCCAATGTATAAAATAACTTGTCTGTAATTGCAATGTAATGAAATAGAAAGAGATCTATAGTAACTACTGAAAAAAACTATTTTCTGATGCAAATAATTGGGTGTTTTATTCAGGTTGTAAAATATAAACATGGTCGGTTCACCATACTATCACCTCCTTCACAGGTGCATTTCAGATTTTATTGTTCCCATTTATTTAATTAGCTGGACAGTTTACTATCGGTATATATTGATAGAATAACATAAATTGATTGATTCTATACAGTACGTTCGATATATTCATATTCTTCATCATTCGTAGGCAACATGGCTGGAGTTGCTAGAGCGCAGTCAGCCTTCACCTCGTCCCCACTCCCCACACCCCCTATCCCCACACCCCTGCTCACTGGAAAAAATGTAATAACTCCACCGCGTCCCCTGTATTTATACTATGTTTATTTAATAGCCTTTTGTGTTTACGTGCTTGCATGTGCTTGCATGCATTTGTGTGGATGTGTGTATGTAAATGTATTATTCAGTGTGTATGCCAAAAACCAAGATTTAGTCTGAGTTCTAGACCCAAAGCTTAACATGGGTATGCCACACAAATGCAATGACTAAGTCCAGTGTGTGAAGACAAACAAAATGTCCCTTGCATTTTCAAAGTCTTATCACAGGCCTAATCTGTCACTGCAGAATCCTGCTAGTAACACAACTGTTCTTTGTCAAAAGAGCCAGGGGCTGCCTGGACAGTGGGGTGGTGTCCACTGTCAGGGCTGGCCTTATTTGATCTTATCTTTACTGGCCTGTGATCAGTGACCCGTAGAAGATGAGTACCCACAGTTGTTTTGACAGACTAACAATGATATCAACAATAGCAAGCTTACAGATGTATAATGCGCAAAGTTTTGATCTGATTAGCTGTTATATTTAGCCTAGACATAATTTATAGGATAGGTAATGGCCAGATTATCTGTGTGGTATTTAGCTCTGTTGTATTTTGTTTTAGCCTCAGGCTTTAAGTGCCTTTGACACTACCCATGTCCAGACATGCAAAATAGCCCATCGTTTACTAGAGAGCAAATGCTTTAGATTTTTTTGGTCGTGGTGGTGGGTGAGGGGATGCAGTGAGGGTTTCCCATCAATCAACTATAGCCCCTTTTGGGCTGGTCTGCTGGGTATGTGACCTCAAAGACCAGTTACCTTCAACTCCCACCACCTCAGTGGCTAGCTTTTTAGAAAGGTCATGGTCCGTTTGAAGTGCCATTTAAATTGCTCAGTCAGGGGCATCAGATTGATCTCCTGTGTGCGCAAAGGTCACTCTCTCGTCAAAAAGCTGTCAGATCAACATCACAATCGCAAGACAACTGCAGCTAAGTTGATACTGTACCAAACCATTGGCTGGAGAATGTATGAATAAACAGTGATCATTCAAAAGTGATGGATATTCAATCTTTTTAAGCCTTATTTGAGCTGGATTAAATGCTCATTAGTCAGCCTTAAAAGTGAATTAGTGTCATGTAATCAATTAAAAATCATGCAAATTCAAAATGTGTTGCCTGACTGCGTGAATCATATGTTCCCGTCTCATTTGTTTCGACTGTAAGCACCATGACTAATGTTGGGGCCTCTGGGGATTATACCTTTTAAATTGGCTAGTGTTACGGACTTTTCCCTTAGATTTTAATAACTTTCCCGTGTGGACACAAAGTTTATTCCATCTTCTGACATGTCCCTTATTACAGTTCTCTGATGACCAGCACGTAACATTTTGAAAGTGAAAGTAACACTAGTAGTTTCCATGGGTCTGGAAATAAAGGGGAATTTGACTATGAGGTCATAGCAGGTACATTTCTATATATACGTATAACACATGACAGTGGCAGTGCACTTTCAGTTTCATTAGCAGCACACTTTGGCCTCCCGAAAGCAACCAACTGTTGATGCATGGTGACGTAATGGGAAGTCATTTGACCGCCACAGTTTCAGGGAGTGACACACTTTGCCTCCCCTGAGATCCAGACAAACAAAGCTGTGTTTAATGCGCAGTAAAATACAATTTCAGCCAGTCCAGCAG
Source organism: Galaxias olidus (assembly GCA_026901105.3). Lineage (NCBI taxonomy): Eukaryota > Metazoa > Chordata > Actinopteri > Galaxiiformes > Galaxiidae > Galaxias > Galaxias olidus. The sequence goes on from JAPMUY010009769.1 coordinate 776,304, forward strand.
GCCAAGCGGGATAACACTCTGTGGGGAAATGCAGATTGAATCAGAAGAAAGCTGGAAGCAGTTGTAAAGCTTTTGTTTTCATGCTACTGCATCCTGATTTCTTTACTCCCATTATTTATGTGCAAAAGGAGACATAGCCACAGCAGTGACGAGCCCTTTTGGCCCTGTTGTGTTTTATACAGGGAAGGTGTGCATGTGGGTGTTTTGAATATTATTGCCCACTTAAAGATTATCCCAAGCAACGCATCATTCAGAAAGACTTTTATCTCGTTCTGGGTACAAGTTTTGTTCCATGTCTCATTTAGGAAAAAGGAATGCCTTCTTAATCTTAACAGCAATGGAGCAATAAGACAAAAAAAAATAATAATTCGAAGTCATGATAATTGTGCTCATCAGAAAGGTAGAGTCTTCAGAGGGCACTTAGGAATTAATCAGAAAAGGCCTCTTCGCGACCAGACAATTAGTCTACTTAACTATTCAGGCATTTGAAGAGGTGAGAGCTGCTTGTTGGTGGAAGGGCCCCAGGCCATCAGAGGCTTTTACAGTAAATTGCCATCACCATGTGACAGGTGAAGCATCTGTCTGCTTGTCTCTTAGGGCTCTCCTCTACCCCACTCGTGCCCGGATGCTACTCTTTCCACCTCCTCATCTGCTAATGGACTAACGTCTGCTCAGCTGAAGTGGGACCTTCAATCTGAATTGCTTCAATGACTTATGGGATTTATTCATTGCTCATTCATATATTCATTGAAACAAAATAGATGATTGTCCTTATGACTTACCCTGTATGAGGAAATTAAACAATGCTACATCCAGTTTTATAATTTCTTTTTTTTTAGGATGCTAATGCATTTGTAATGCTAGCAAGTAGTTTAGTTCCTTTTGGCAGATCCGGGCTTTGATAATGCTCCTGAATGAAGGATTTAATTCCAAAGTCAGGGTGTTCGCTTGGGAAGATTATTGTTTACTGTAGGTACAAGGTTATTCACACCCTTTTTATAGCTCAAGACTGCTGCTGAAAAGCAAAGGTAATAAGCTTTAAATGACAGACAGACACAGTGAGTGCTACATTATTCAAGGACAATTTGGCTAGCATCCAAGCACCTTGGTAAAGTATTTTGGAAGTTTACAAAACTGCCTCCCTAATTCTAGCTGTCACCATACTCCCTCAGGGAACACTAGCTACTATTTCAATTTGATTGTGCAAACCTTGTGGGATCCTGTCAGATAAAAAATCAATAGCCATCAGAGAAATCTCCACTGGACATAGGCTCATGTGTAGATAAGGGTGATGAGGGATTTTCTAGAACAAAAAGTAGTGATAATCACAGTCTTAAATGCCAATTAACTTATAGAGACTGTTAGAAAAAAACCAGTAATTTTGCTATCAGTTGAATGAGACTGAAAGACATTTAGTTGAATTGCCCTTGTATTACTTGCAATGCCTATGGTTATTCAGCTGGCTTGCTGGTTTACAACATTGACGACAAGAATAATAAATCAAACTACATCCAGCGTTAACGTGTTTAGGTTGCCTCTACTTTCAAAAGGTTCCAACCATGTCACAAACACAGTATGTATGTACAGTAGAAGAGCTTTCAACAAAGGCAGTATAATGTTTAATGGTTAAAAGCTGATATTCAATCCCATAATTAGCATTGATCCATAAAGAATAAAGAAAATAAATCACTTAGTAAGAGGTAGGTAGTTACCGCCTACTTGCTGTCGTCTGTGCGAACATCAAGGTATGTTATTGCCACCATAAAGACTGTTCAATTGCGTTTGTAATTAAACTGTCCGCCTCTGACTCCCTCCCATGTTCAGAGCGTAACGTGTTTTGTTTGTAAATGGCTGCGGCAGAAGTCCATATTTGGTGGTAACCCAGACATGTGTTTTAGGTTTGTGCACTGTTCACGCACATGCTGTGTGTACTGTATTTTAGAACACGCATGCCAACACACACACATGTGAAAACACAAACACACACTCACGTACACATCCACAAGGGTGGTTGGTCTGCAGCGTGGGTTAGTTAATGCTTTACATGGGAAGTGGAGCATAGCTGCATGTTTTAAGGCCTTGACTATGTGGATAGAGAATAGCGGCTGATAACAGAGAGGCTAAAAAAGACAGGAAAGTGGGTCATGCGGAAATTGTTTGTTACTTTAATTGCTATCTCACTATGCCTTTACAATGTAAGCATTCATCACACTGGGTTATAGGGAAGTTGGACATGGAGAGATTGTTTTGTACTTGTATAATATGAGACCCACTTAATGTTAAATTAAAGGTGTAACACTGCCTTTATATTGCGTATACATCAACAGACAGATGAATGACAGAGCAGTGAAAAGGCTGTCAGTGGCTCAAAGCCTATCTTGCCAGGCTATGTTTTCTTGTGCGAGTCAGAACTTGCCAAATTAATTAAAATAATCACTCCTACACACTAAATGGTTGCATTTTGAAAACATTTTTATACAAATGCAATCCAGGGGAAATGGCTAAGCGTTCAAAAGAACGACAAAGCACACCCACTCCATCCTTCAGAACGGTGGCCTTGATGTCCTGAAGGGAAGATTGATTTCTGTCGGTTAATCCTACCCGCATGACTTTATCATACTACATCACGCTAATGAATCTGGGTCAAAAGCTATGAGAGGCAGGATTAACTGTGAACTTGCCTTGTGTCCTCGCTACTGTTTTACCAGGCCAGCATCAATCATACTAGCAGGGGCGGATCTGCTGTCCCTGAATGACTAACACACCTCCTCACTTAATATAAGATGCACTTAAGTTTGGGGGAGCATGGTCTCAAAAACATGCAGATTGACATTGCATTTCAAAAGGAAAGGAAGGATGTGAGCGTCTGAGACAATGGAGTCTGATGATGTAGGGGGGACAATAAGTGTCCAGACTCACAACTCTACTAATTTGTCTGCTCTGGGGACAAGGACGTACTGAAGTTAAATTAGTGCTTTTCTAGTGGCAGCTGGAAGGGATAGTGGGGGCGGAGAAGTAGATCACGATAACGTTCATTCAATAAAATTTCATCTTATTGTTGTCTTGACATAACTGGACTCCAGTGGGACTCTGACCCATCAACAGTTAAAGGCCAGGGTAACCTTTCTTTTCTGTCTACGTCGTAAATAAAAAGTCTTACTAGAAGGCTTTGTAGTTCATGTACTGTCTCTCACTAAGTCCTCCCCCAAATAAAACCAAGTTTAATAAATAACATTTGCCCCTCAGAGCAGGGCTTGCATATCATTCGATTTCTACTGTGCAGTTATTGGACACCCAAACGTAAAGTTTTTGTTTGTTTTCTGTCATTTCTCTAAAAGGTGAGAGACAATTTACTCTCGTCCCTGGAGCGTGACCCTGTTGGTAATTTGACCCCTTAAGCGCACTAAACCCAGGCTTTCAGAGCCATTAAAGCAGCTAGCCGCCTCTCTGCTTCTGGAGCCGAGGTGGAATACGTAACTTTTCATGCGTCAAATTAGTAGCAGCTCCGCAGACCTGACCTGAGTAGCTCACGTTTCACCACTGTGTTGTCAGTTCTGATCTAATGGTGCAGAGCATATGCTATTGGTCCGACCATACCACTGTTAATCTTTATTTAAAAAACATTTTTGTAAAATATATCTTTGTTATTCAATGTTTTTTGATATGGTTATTTTTATTATTATGAATGCTTTTTACACCCACTGTTTACCAAATCAAAAATGTATCCAAGCATTCATTAATAGAACATGGTGTAGTGTAAATGTTAAAAATCCCCTGCTGATAATCAGTTGAGGATATTGCCTAACCCTATGATTATTACATTATATACCAGTTTAAAAGCTGTAGGGTTAAATCTCACACTAGATGTTTTTCTTTTGAAAAAATAACTTTTTTTTAGAACTGTCAATTGTCTTACAGCAACTTTGCAACACAGTATTTTGAAGTTCTATTCATCATGGCTCTGTCAGAAGTGACAAAATACACCTATAGCAACTCCAAAGCTGTGTTTTTTAATTGGCTGTATTTTACGCGTGTAGAAATTAAAATGTAAATGCGAGACAATGTTGTTGATAAGCGGTCAGATCTAGATTGCGAGGAGGAACCATAGTTTTACCTTGTGTTGGGTAGGCAGCTTCGCCACAATAGGTCTGATCCGGTATCTGTTCACTTTTGACTGAGCCATGCCTAGCTAGTCCTTACCGATGGCTTACAGTCTTTGTGCAATGCTAGGCTACATTTACCTACCTACTTACCAAAATAACTTGTTATTGGACGTACAATCATAATATTTATATAATCTCATCTGACTAGGTGTAAGTAGGAACAAATCTTATTTTCCCAAAAGTTTAACTATCCCTTTAACTTACAGACTCCAGTTTATATTTTTGAAGGGTTTTTGTGTGCTCTACTTGTTTCAACTACTGACGTCGTGGGCGGTGTTCTGTCTTCTTGAATAGTTAATATTTCTCCTACTCATGTTGCACCACTTACACATAACAGATGGATTTGTTCACCTAATAAGGGTACATTTTATGCCTCAAACAACTAATGCTTGTACTTAAGTTTTCCTTACCAAGATGTTTGTTTTAAATTGAGCTGGAAACTTGAGAAACTCTCCGCTTGTTGAAACATAGGCTAAAAGCCATTTTCTCTTTGAGTACTCCCTGAATGTTTTGAAACCCTCCATCTCATGCTCTATCTGTTTGTTGACCCCACCCCCAGTGGCCTTCTCTTTTTGTTCGGTTGCACTCCACACATAGAGCCCACAATGATGTGTTTACCAGCCAGAGGGGTCAATTTCAATAGGCCTTCCTTCAGAGGGACTGATAAGGCTCAATAGGGACTCAAAGCCATGTGTAATGCCCCCCCTCTGCGGAACCTTTAAGGCTTAGACACAACTTGCAAGAAGCATAAAAAGAAAGAAAGACAGAAAGAAAACAAATATTTTTGTAATGTAATATAGATCTTGTTACCACCTAAATGAAGTGACTCTGGTCATGGCAATTTAACGTATAGGGTGTGTGCATTTGTTAATGATAGTTAATTATCTCATGGCGCTTGAAACATACAGTATGTTATGTTCTAGAATACCATGACCAAATCTTACTGTCATATTTATTTTTTGGTAGATTTTTTACAGAACATTAACAACACCAAATTTAAAAGTTAAACCAACAAAAACAACAAGAGGAAATCAGTAAGTTCTCTAATTGCCACTTTAGGTGTATTGAAGATTTCAATATCCCAGCAACCTATTCATGGTAAATAAAGCTGTCTTCTGCTCTGCGCAACATGCTCAATGTCCATTATGACTAGGATGTGCATCAATAGAGCACTTACAAAAAAAATTTCACAATACACTTTAAGTGGGTTCCCTACTGTGCTACGCTCACAAAGAAATCGAAAATGTGCAAGGCCAGTTTAAAAACTTTGTGCGTAAAGTATTGAACAAGAACTTTGGGAAAATGACTCAGAATCCATACCTTTTGCAGTGGTGCAGCTGGTCCAGGTCAGGCCTGTGGCATTTTTAGTCTTGGTCTGGCATTCATCGAGGTCTTCTGTCGAAAGACAGAGGGTGATAATGCATTCCCCTTTAGGCTAATTTTAAAATCTGGCGGAACAGGAACAACTTTGATGCACTTTATTGGGCAAATACCAATGAGATCTCATGCACCAGTAGGCAACTATGCCTGGGCTGCCGCGGCCTCTGTCAGTAGCCCCCTTATGGTTAAGGTATTTCCAACTGAAGTGCCATTCACCTGGTGCTGGCTCTCTCACTTGGACTGCAGGCCTCATAGAACAGTGCCTTCAGACAGAAATCCAGACATTTTGTCCCAGTAGACCCTTTTTGCTTCAACCCCACACCCCACCATTTTTTCCAAGCGTCTGTTCCTGAGATAAGAAAGCAGAGCGATTTTACTTGGGGATGGTTCTGGGCAACTATCTTACCTCCTGCTAGCTACAGACAACGTATCTGTATTTGTTCCAATGATGCCCACACAGTAGACTGATGAGGGCCCGGACTGTCACAACAATGAATTTTGATTCCAGTGCAATGTCTATAAGCTAAAGCAATAGCCCATTGAAATAACTCCTTACTTACATTACATTTAAAATGTTAATCTTGAAGCAAAGGTGTCATTATATTATGGCCTATATACAGTATGTACATACTTCTTAAAATAAACTGGGTAATCGGTTCCACATACAGGAGAACTACATGTATTTTCATAACGTGTGCCATTGGTGACAGGTGGTTTGAAATCGTTACCATTTTCATCCTGTGCCTCTACAATCACCACCTGAACAAATTATATTTCCACAAAGAATTCACGAGTGTGGTTTAAATCCTTTGTTACTAAAGTTTCAGTGTGATAATCATGCACTAAAAAGCATCTTAGATGCTCAATCTGGCAGACCACCTTCACTGCTTTCCATAGCATAGGCAAAGCAACAGGTATTTCTTATGTGTTTTTATGTAACTGCTTTGAATGGGTGCTGCTTTCAGGTACTGACTAGGAAGTGATAGAGTGGGAAAGAACAACGTTAGTTCAAATAAATGCTATCGCTTAGCCATGCTTAGCGTGCTGTTTTGTATTGCTCGGCATAAATACAACTACAAAGGTTTTTGTTGAAATCCTTTCATTTGCTTTAGACATCGCTTGGGCTTTGTTTCTGTCTCTTTTAAATGAAATTTCAAACGCACATGAAACCAAGAACAACAGGATCAAGAACAGCAGGGGAACAAAAGGACAAATGTAGGCCCTGCCCTAGGCCATGTTTGATATGAACTTCAGGTGTGTGGTTTTTATACTGTTATTTTCCCTCTTTCCAGTTTTTTTGGCACTACATTTTCTCACTCTGTACAAGTGATGACAGGCAGTATTGAAAGGAGAGGAAAAATGCTTGAACCCGTTTATTATTGACGTTGATTGAATATTATTTCTACAATATTGCGTCTCAGAATATGTCAGACTTGCTGTGTGACCTGAATGTACTTGTAGTACAGGATATGTTTGCGTTATGCAAAAAAAGGTATTTGACACAGGGTGACTTACTAAAGGATGAAACTAAATGCTGATAGGATACTTTGAGAATAAAGCTGTAATAAAAGTGAACCTGGCGGAAAGACAGTAGGCTTCGTTTGGTCTCTAGTCTCTAAAGGGAGCTACAAAGAGTCTACAGTTGCCAAGTTTAGTCTTGTGAGTTCTTAGGGCGGTGAAGGCTGAGTGAGGCTTCAAAGAACAGTGTTGCTTACTGCTTCAGGGCAAAATTCCAAAACTCGGACAAGTCTAGTGAAAGGAGACACAAAACAATGGGGTGGTCCCAGTTAGGGGCTTCAAATCATGCTCATTGCCCGTCAAGCATTTGTGTCTGCTGTAGTGATAAGTGAGATTTCAAAGCAAAATATAGAGTGAAACTGACTGTAGCATGTTAAAGGGGCTTTTGGCTGGCAACCCTGTAATCTCATTAAAGTACTCGAAGCACCAGAGGTCACCTGACAAAATGAGATCATATAGTCACAAGATCTGTCAGTTGTTTGTAGGTTAGGTTTTGAAGAGGATATTGATTCATTCTCAAGAATATGATACAGACGGCAGTCTTTTGTTCTGTGGGGGATTTCGGTGCAAACTACATCCCATAATACTTTCCCTCCTGAGCATTTGGCATACGTGATATATGTTTTTTTATCCCCGTAATGTAGGGGTAATGTTGCGCTTTTTGTATATATTTTTTTTCATGAGACAAAATTGCCCTTCCTAGCCTGAGGCTTATTCTGATCTAGGTATATCAGACTCTTTGGCAGATTTTAAGACCCTTTGAAGTCAAAGACATATCCGGCATGCAAAGGGCTGTCAAAGCTTCAACTGGCCTCTTGATTTTAATGACCCAGACATTTTTCCAGATTTCAGTATCGTTTGAGGGGGCTCATATGAAAGCACTGTAAATTTAATTCAAAAGGTCAAAAGGGACATATCCTGCAATGCACCGGTAGTCTTATTCGAGATAATTCCATTAGACTGCCATTCTCAGTAATTTCCTTGTTACCATGAAGTTCTTTTATTTATTGATCAGCCTAAAATATATAAACATGTATATATATTTTTGGTGTGGGATGAGGCATTTAAAAGAAAGGCTCTAGAGCCAGCTGTCTTTAGCCCCAGGATATAGGACCTTATACCCCACAAAGAGAGTCTGAAGGCGGTATAAAGTGTGCTTTTTGATCCTGAGAGAAGCCGTGTGTGCCGCTTGAACTCCTTTGATTCAATGGAGGGAGAGGGCGTCTTCACCACAGATCAAAATGTGCTCATGGATTAATCATGTAGGTTGTCATGGGGGCTCTCAGGTCTGCCAGGGGCTGCCTGCTGGTGCAGAATTCAAAGAGGGAGCGAAACCTTCTAAAGATTTCCTCTGGTTAGCCACGTCAGATCTCTATTCACTGTCATTTTAGAGTTGTTGGAGGACACACTGTTTTTGTGCTTGAGTGTAGGTGTGTGTGTGTGTGATTGTGTGTGTGTGTGTGTGTGGGTGGGTGTGTGTGTCTGTACAGTATGTGCATGTGTTTGTGTATGTCTGTGTGGCTCCATGTTATTTTTAAAACAAATCAAACATAAATATGTTCCAGCACAATAACACCCTGAGCATTTGTGATGTCATGTTTTGTGTTGAATTCGTTATTTTGCCACATCTCACTGTAAGAAAAACCCAGTCAGAGCGCTCAACGAGATTTGTGTGGCATGGTGAGATAATCACAGTCAACACGCCCAGAGCTACCATCATGTTTGTTTTTAGCCTGTTTCTCAGATTATTAAAATAATATTACTTTGCGTTTCGTGACACTAACATGGTTAGACACGCAAAGCCGACCTTATGAATTATACACCAGCTTCTCACAGCAGCACTTCTAAGCAATAGGTCTTTTAGATGCAGTCTACTCGATACGGACAGGGACCCCGAAACAAGCTTCTTTAGTGCCATGCGGCTAATGATGGCCTTATTAAGGATACACCAAAGTAAGGAAAAAATTCCCCGTTCATTAATATTTCCAGCTCAATTATTCAAGAAATTATTAAAATCATCTCTGCTTAGCTCTTTCTCAACTTAAAATAGGGATAGATATAGGGATGAGGAGAAATGTGGTGATCGAGGGCGATAAAGAAACAGGTGGATGAATAATGCGAGAGAGAGAGAGAGAGAGAGAGAGAGAGAGAGAGAGAGAGAGAGAGAGAGAGAGAGAGAGAGAGAGAGAGAGAGAGAGAGAGAGAGAGAGAGAGAGAGAGAGAGAGAGAGAGAGAGAGAGAGAGAGAGAGAGAGAGAGAGACTTGGTTATAATCCTGAATTAAAGGCTTGAACTGAACTGATTGAGGCTGGGGGTGTTCACGGAATTTATTTGTATCCCGGCACGTCACCTAAGCTATGCGAGGGGCCACAGACACGTCCAAAGCAGGCGTCCTATCTTCAAACGCCTCAAGACATTTTCTTCAGTCACTAAACTGTTCCTGCAAGCAAGTTGTGTTTCCTTAACCTGTGTGGCTAAAGCGGCATTGTTAGATTGGTGCCATCACCTTGCGGAATCATTTTCCTGCCAAAAGTTGGAGGCTGTAAGTGGCTTGTCACTTCTTCCTCGTCATCCCCTCCTTTACCTCAAAAGGATCACAACCTGTCCTCCAACCGGAAATACCGGGACTGCTACATTCCGGCTAAGTTTAGAAATCCTACATTCTGGATCCCATCTCACAACTGGATATCCTCTTTCGCATTAGGCCTCAAAAGCCGTCCGACTGGCCTGCCTCCAGACTCGGTAGCCTCGTTCTCATGGATTTGTTACATAGTCCTCTATAAAGATTTGAATATACAGGGTGGCTGTAAGGTACAGGACGTGGCATGTACGCTTCTCATAAACCACTGCTCAAAAACACGTTTTTCAAAGAGGTCCATATTTTAGCAGCGTGGTGAGGGACATTGCCATTAAATGCAGGGTCTGTTTTTGAAAAGCAACACGTGGCGTCTTGTTCAACAGGGAAAATTAGATGCAGCTCTTAAGAGATTTCAATCACTTGTCGGGCTTGGCCGCCATTAACACTGCTATCGACTGCGTGACCTCATCAAGTAGCGCCCCAAGCCCAGGCAAAAGACTCTTCTCACCACTTACTTCCCTCTGACTCCCCCCACCCCGCCGTCCTCCGTGGTCTATGCATACCCGCGAGATAATAGATTGGAGAGGGAACATTTTGCTCCACACAACATTCCACCAAATCAATTTAGCTGCATCTGAAATGGCAGCACAATATGAGAGATAGCGGCGGGTAAAATAAACCTTCGGGGTATTCCTTGTTGAGTAATGGAGGTGCCACAAGCCATTACAAAATCATTCCTTTCCCTGTCCTCCATGCTGCCTTGGGCTGGCTATGTCGAGAAAATTCAAGCAAAATATGTGTAATAAACGGAATGTCTGATTCATAAGTTACCTCATTTAATTCCAACAGCGAGCTTTGATTATCTTTTGGGGTTATTCAACATGAAATTTCGAGAGAATAAACTCTCTTTACTTCACCCGCATTTCCTCTGAGAATGGCACTGGTGTTGATTAGCATGTTTTCTACTCTGTGCTCAAGCTTAAATGTGTGCACTAACTGTATCTTTCCTTAAGCCCTGTCTTCCCTGGCTAGTTTGCTTATAATCAGCTTTGGCAGAGGCAATACATCAAACTGCAACGGGTCAGAGCATCTGTTTGTTTGTGTACAATTTGTCTTCCCAAATTTGGAAAGCCAAACACTTAGGCTTTCCGATGGCTTCACAGAGCCAGTGGGGCTAGACATGTTTTGTTCAGCGCTGCATCTTCCAATTGTATTGAGTGGCGATGTGCTGCGTCTCATCATTCCCTCTCTCTGCTGTGACATTGACACACAATCACTAGCACTATGTTTTCTCTTACTCTATACTCGTCCTCTACTTTCTCAGAATACATAAATAGGGCAGTCAAATTCTTCCTAAACTGCCATTGCAACCTGTAATATTCTCTTTAACATTCATTCATTGAACATTTAAGAAACAAGATGGCATCCTTTAAAATTGCTATGAAATACAGATTGCTATGAAGGATGGACATTCCAATGAATGATAAAGATGATGAGAGGAGAATATCTGGCATAAAACGTTCTACTAATTTTCAAATGTGAGAGGGGTGCTCATTCTTCTTTTATAACACATTATTGTTTGTGATCTACCCTTTGTTACAAATATCTGGCACGGCCTTGTGTTGTCCTGATGAGATACCACTATCTGTTAGAGGACACAAATTAAGAGCTGGGGTCGGGGGAGAGATAGCAGAATGACTGATGGTTGATGTGGGTAGCGACTTTGTATTCCAATTAAAGGGGGAAATAAAGAAATAAGACCTCCCATTTGTCTTCATTAGTCCACGGTTCTCACTTTGAAGTGCTTTTTCATGTCTCACCGTGAATCCAAACTCTCCCTGGCAAACGCAGCATTCAAGCGAGCAAAAAGTTTCATAACTACTTCGTTGTAAGTCCTTTGTTATCAGGAGGGAGTCGGTGCATATCTCTGACCTGCCCTTGTCCTGCATAGAGGCTCGAGTGTTGTGCGGAGCTCAGTGTGAGCTGGCCTCTCGTCTCTGAGCGGCTGAGTAATTCCGCAGCAACGGTGGTGAAGGGGAGACCACTGTGGCTTCGACGGCAGATGGTTAATTTACCTCAGGTTGTCAGGAGACCCGGCTTAGTGTCTCCTCTCCCACTCCTGTCAGTGAATCACAATTTCTCAGAGTAGGTTTGAAAGGTGGCACTGTCAAGAATGTTGTGATGATGACAAGACGAGAAAGAACTTCTCAGACGTTTTGCGAGAGGGACTTCACTTCCGGAGCTTTGCCTGTTAATTTGACCGTAGGTTGCGAGGGAGGCTCTCTGTGTTTTGAGGATGGCTCCTGAATTCTTAGCCAACCATTTAAACAATATGGATCTACTGGACTGGTTTACACAGAACAAGTGGGCCAAGTAACTAATCATGTGCCAGTATTACATTTTGCCCTAATGTTTGGGAGGATTTTGTGCACAACACCTCGAGAATACTATAACAAACCCTTGTATTCTCATTTTAAAACACCCTCAAAATGGAGTTGTTATCTCCACTGAGAACACAGGTATCAAACTTAGGTTAGAACGCAATGTAATGCAATCTTAATGAGTATTCATAAAGCACTTAAGGACATACTACCCTAATAGAATTATGCTTTAAACTACCAAATAGATTTAACAGTTTTGAGCGATGAATCCTATTTCAATGTATCCCCATGGTCAACTAGTTGAGTAGAAAAACATTCTTCCCTTTAATTGTCTTTGGCTTGTTTGACATAAACGCCCAAATCACATTAGCATATTTTAATTATATTGGGAGACTGCTTTTGCATAGCCCCTGTGTAATTCAAGAGCTAGACAAACTCCCCTTCCTCATTACCGACAAAAGCCCAACTTGTGCTGGTGGACCTTTGCGCATACAAAGTCATTTTGTGGGGGCAAAGTCAAAGGATTTCGAGTGTGTAAGGGGTGGGTGAGCAAGCCCACAATCTCCCTCCTATACAAGCCCAGGGAATGCGTGGTACAGACTCCAGGGCAGTGGCGAAGCGGCTGGCGGCTTTCCCATGGCTCCTGTAGCAACACAAGCAGAACCGGAGCTGGCAGAAGCCGGCCTCCAGTGCCTTATCTGCCCTTGTGTGAGCAGATGGGCCATTCCAACACACCGGCATCCCCTGATAAGGAATCTGTGCCTGGCCAAGGGGGACTGCTGGGCTGTGTTGGAGGATGTAGGTTGGTTAGTGGGAAAAAGGGGAGTGGCCACTCCTATCTGTAAAGGATAGATTGAATGACCTCCCATCTCGAACAAGACAAATGAGAAAATGCACTCAGGCACGCAACTAACATTCTCAACTGCCAGAATAGCAAAGATGCAGGTGGGGCCTGCTTTGACCGGTGAGTCAGAACTACATAATGCTGAACCATAGGAAAAATACTCTGCCACAAATGTTTTGAGGAAATCTGTCACTAATTCAACGTGGAGGGGCAGAGCCTTCTCATGCATCTCACCCATTGCCATTGACCTTTGTCTTATCTTCTCCAGTTAAACATTTTCCTCATTGGACCTCTGAGAGACTGCTAGGGCCACAGGTTTAGTTTCTCAGCCGACAACCACACACAGAAACACACACACACACACACACACACACACACACACACACACACACAAAACAGGTCACAGAAAGTAACATGTGTTTTAGTCTTTCGGTAGTGGTGAACTTTGGCCTCACAGGAAAAAGGAACTAACTGTTCCAGTAGCGTGATGCTATGGCAGTCACAACCCCAGGCGTCTCCAACCAACCTTTGACTGGGAGTCCCCAAGGCATCTTTTGACTTGTTTTAAGAGTCAGGTTGTTGGAAACAAACAACCCTTATTTTATATTTCTCATTCAAGCAGATGGCTTGTGACACAATGTTGTCGCATGTCTCGTGGGTACAATAGTTAATGTGACTAACCCAAGCAGGAAGTTCAAACCTTTTTGATAAAAAAAAAAAAAAACGTTTAATGCAACGGTAGGTAGATACTGATTCATGTATTCAGATATTCAATCCAGGCGTAAATATTTTAGGGCACCAATATTGTGGGAACTTGCTCTGGTTCAGAAATGGCCGTTAATCTGCAACTAGAAGAGTTAAATGAGGACTGTCTCCCAGGACTCATTTTGCTTCAGTCCTGCCAAAGATTGAAAGGGAAACTTTTTAAAAGTCACCCTCTCCATTCTTGGTCTTTTTCTTGAGGGAGGGAGGGAGGAGGGGGGTACTAAAATAGATTTATTTTAGTTCTCAAAAGTTAAATACAGCTCAAGATAACTAAAGCTTTTTCCTCTTACCGGATAAAAGCCCAACAGTATATGTACATTATCCATGTGTCATGGGTCACCCTCCCTCCCTCATCTTTCAAGGTCTGCCTGCCTGCTATCCTTGTGTGTTTGTTTTAGGTTATCCTTCAGGGCACAGTATGTGTGTGTGTGTGTGTGTGTGTGTGTGTGTGTGTGTTATCTAGGGGATGATTGAAGTCCTGGTGGGAGTTGGAGTGAGGAGAACCATCCCAAGAGCTGCCTGCCCGAATGATAACCCGCTTCTTTGCCTGGCTGTCTGCTTAGGCTCTCATTAATTCCAGGTCATCCACGTGGCCATCCACACTCCCTTCCGCCTCAACCCGCCCAATACTCTCCCTTTTTTCCTCTCTCTCTCGTGCCCTCTTTCTTTCCGTTTCCCTTCACTCCTGTGGTCGTTTCCACCCTCCTCTTATTCAACCAGCCACCCCCCGTTTTCTTTCTCTCCCCGCCAAGGGTCAAGTGACTGTGTGACGGAGAACGTGTCAGCAGAGGCCGGGCCCGGCCAGTGCAGGAAGTACTTTCACCTCTTGCTCTTTTGCTGGAGAGCATCACTTGGCAGGCTGCAGCCATTAATATCCACTCAGATAAACATGAAGAGCGGGCACAAGAGGCCCCCTCTCCCCCTCATTCTACCAGCTTCCAGTAATGGCCCTTCCCTGGGCAGGCGCTTATCAACCTCCCTTAATCATATGTACACAGCCAAATAAATACACGCACACACACACACACGCACACACGAACACACACCAACCCACCCTTCTCAGGTCCGGAACGTTCCATTGCAGGGCAAAGTTCCCAGGGGGTTGAGTGGTGTGCTTTTGCCACCCGATGTGTGTGTTTAAATGTGTCGGCGGCTAATTAAAAGGCAACCATAGCGATTGAGTCTGGCCTTTGGTATCCAATGGAGACTCGCTGGCTTGCTAAGCCTGGCGGTGTCCGAGGCAGGCAGAATGGATTACTAACCAGCCTGCTCCGAGCTGGGGGTCAGAGAAGCCACAGCGGGACACAGGACTCTCACCACATCTTTTATAGGGAACTGCTATAGCATGCTACACGCTTCCTCGACACAGGCCCCCTGCCTACAGCTTTCCGCCGTCCTCTTCCACTTCTCACATCTGTTCTCCCTTCGTTCCCGACACCGCCCGCGGTGTTCACCTGTTGCCGGGGTCTCAGGATGAGAAAACAAAATAGCGCTATTAATGGTTCGAGTATGTTTGTCGGTGCCCATCTGCCGCCGTAGCTGGCAGAGGAATCAGAGGGCTCTGGTCTGTCGTTAGCAATGAGAGGGCACTCAGGTTTCTGTTTTTATTTATGGCGAGCGTTAGTGTGTTTTGTCTATGGACGGGCGTTAGTCACCAGACATGCTGGTGCCTCAGCCATTTGGAAAGCAGTGGGGTGACTCCCGTGGAGAATGAATTAGCGGGCATTTTCCTCGGTGCATGTTGCCTCTCCTGCGAGGGGAAACAGAGGACAGGCCGGGGTGACCCTCCCCCAGGCCTGGGGGCCCTGCTGTGAGACGGCTAGACATAACAGGTCCACAACAGGGAAACACTCTCTCCCTTCTGCCCGGCGGGAAGACCTGACAGAGAACGCGGAGGGACGGGAGGCTGCTGCTTTAATCAAGCTTGCAGCTGAAATCTCGTCAGATATCTCTTGCCTCAGTGAGCGGCCGACCGGCGAGCGACCCGCGTTGCACACTCACACAACAACCACCCTTTCCAGTGCAAATGGGAAAGTCTGTTGAAAAGGCTGAGCTCGTGCTGCTGTCTCCACTATTGAACATTGGTCTGTTAGTTTGTCGATGCTTGTTGTGCTCCCTGCCTCCGACCTCCGACTTGTCTGTTGAGAATATGGCGGGGAGGAGGGGTTTACGTTTAAACTACTGCAAACCAAATTGTATTCAATTAACTCTTTTTTTTATATAGAGCGATTGGAGCTTGTCTAATTGAATTGTTGTTAATCGGTTTAGTCAATGCGTGTGTGTGTGTGTGTCTGTGTGTGTGTCCCCCTCCATCCTGACATGGCTTGTTCTGTGACACTGAACAGAAGCCACACCACTTAAGAAATTCCTCGTGATTTAGGAAGCCTCTGTTTTTAATGTCCCCGAAAGCCCATTAAAGTCATCTTTACCTCATTGATTTCTAAATCCTCTGCTGATGAGCCACAGTGTGAAACAGGGTGTCTCCCTGTGCGAGGCAGCCAACGTTTAGTGTGTCTTGGGCTTTCTCGCTGAGCAGCCGTTCCATTGTTTTCCCTGTACTTCTTTGTCTTGAGTGCGTTGGGTTTTTTAATAGCTTTTCTCTTATCGTTCCTCATCTCTTGCCCTCCGGGGCAGCAAAGTATTAAATTGAACAAAGGCAAGAACTTTGCCTCATCTCCCAATATTCTCTTGGTTTACTCTCAGTGACTCTGTCATGGGGAAAATATAAATAGCTGACCCCTCGCTGTGGTCAAAGAAACCACTGCATTCCACCGCAGACTCACAGGCAGGGGAGGACAACAGTAAATGCACTTAAAACCAAAACAAAATCAAGCGGGCATCCAATGTTTTTTAATGCTGTCCGCTTGCTGCTGCTGTGATGGTGAAAGCAGCTGGCAGGAGGAGGATCTCACCGCTAACCCCACTGAGTCAGTTCAGAGGGGAGCTGCAAGGTTTGTTTGACCCCTCCTGACCTCTCCCATCCAGTACGACTGAGAGTGGGTGTCTAGAGGGATAGGAGAGAACCGGAGGGGCGAAGAGGGAAACGAGAAGAGGCCGCCTTGCTCTCTGCAACATGTTCGGTGTTTCCTTTTTGATTTAATGTTTTTGAGCATAGGTATATGCGTGTGTGTGTGTGTGTGTGTGTGTACGCGTGTATGTGTGTTCAGCCTAATTTGCATAACTAGTGCTTTGCACAGCAGCACCTTCTCAATGTGGGCGGGTATACGAGTGTGTTTTTTTCTCATCTTTTCCTGGGGGCAGAGAAAGCAGAGGAGACAGCATTGTAATGCCGAGCAGATGGATGATAAGGTGCCCCGTTGATGTTGTCTGACTTTGTTCCCTCTGGAAGAGACGTGTCAGACAAACAGAAAATGCCATAGATTTATTTTCATAGGTGTCTCTCTTTCTCTTCTCTCCCTAGAGCCAGCTAATACATGAACTGTTTTCTAAACTGTACCTCATTGGAATGCAAAGAGTTTGGTTGAGCAGGTGTTTGTCGGAATGAAGTAAATGTACACTGGAATTGCAGGCGGTGAACCGTTTGGGACATGTTGCCTGAGGATATGTTGTCCTACAGTTTTTTGTCCCCCGATGATGATTTATAGCAAGGTGTTATTGTTTCATCCTTAACCATTGCCCCTAACTTTAGCTGTGATGTCACTAGTAGGTCAGTGGCAGCCTGTAGTGTTCATACTTAACTTTTCCTCCAGCCTAAGCTCCAAAAATCTCATAACCACCCATGGCATTCCTGACATCACTCCCAAAACATTTCTGGCTAAGGCAAAACAATAGCATTTTAGTGTATCGCATAAGTTGCAAATCATTTGGATAGTTTTATAGGTACACATTTGCAATGTCACTTTTACAGGTATTCTCTCAAAGCTTACCTTATATTTCTTTAAGACCATTAGTGGTAATGGGAGCCCCGGAAGGCTTGCGCGTAGGGGTATTTGTGTATAGACTCCAGGTGGAGGTTGCCAGGGGAGCTCTGACTCAGCAGCAATGTGTCAGCACCAAGCTCCCGCTGTAGACACACAAAGGCTTTCTTATCACTCACCTCTCACCCTGTCTCGCCCAGGTGAATTCCTCTGCTCGGGAAATAAAAACAACATCTTGCCTACTTTGCAGAATGAGGTTCAGTGACGGTGCAAGCCTTTTGATTAATGGGGGTAAAAGCAATGCAGCGCTGTCCCGATGGAGTTTTGATGTGTGTGTTCGTGTTTTGTGTGTTTATTTACGCAGGCAGCACTTGTCATTACACTTTTAAAAGATCCTAATATTTTCTTAGTGTATGAGTGCGTCTGGGCGTGTGTTAATATGGGCATTCATCTGAATGTGATTACAACACGTGAGCGTGTGACAAGGATTCCACAACCAGTCCATAGAAAAGGGGATTATATGAGCTGCAGATCAATTGGCCCTCCAACTGTAGGTTCCCTACCAGCGAGGCTGGGGATTAGGGGAGGATCAAAGCGTTTAGTTAGGCTTTAAGATTTGAGTTGGAAATGGACACGAGGGGGTAATAACAGGGCTGCACAGGAGCGTCGACAGCCACGGGCACCCAGGCACTCTGACTGGAGGGCTCGGTGTTGGAGGAGCTGGAGGAGTGATGGCTTTCATGGAGGTATAAATAAAGCATTCCATAAATGCTAGGAGGATTATATGTAGCTCAATCGTTTTTTGGGGTGTTTATGTAAAGTATTATTTTGGCTGTCAGTACAGTCCCATAGCTGGCACAGGCAGGTACCATGCAGACACTGGGGACTGACGGAGTGGGAGAGATAAAGAGGCGCGCCGGATGGCTCGGGACTCACGGCACTCCCAGTTCTCTGGCTCAAGCGCCGTTCCTCTCTCCCTGGGCTCTCCCCTCAGACAGCAGGTTCTCCAGCCCTGTTCCTCTCTCCCTGGGCTCTCCCCTCAGACAGCAGGTTCTCCAGCCCTGTTCCTCTCTCCCTAGGCTCTCCCCTCAGACAGCAGGTTCTCCAGCCCTGTTCTTCGCTCTCTGGGCTCTCCCCTCAGACAGCAGGTTCTCCAGCCCTGTTCCTCTCTCCCTAGGCTCTCCCCTCAGACAGCAGGTTCTCCAGCCCTGTTCCTCTCTCCCCAGGCTCTCCCCTCAGACAGCAGGTTCTCCAGCCCTGTTCCTCTCTCCCTAGGCTCTCCCCTCAGACAGCAGGTTCTCCAGCCCTGTTCTTCGCTCCCAGGCTCTCCCCTCAGACAGCAGGTTCTCTAGCCCTGTTCTTCGCTCTCTGGGCTCTCCCCTCAGACAGCAGGTTCTCCAGCCTTGTTCCTCTCTCCCCAGGCTCTCCCCTCAGACAGCAGGTTCTCTAGCCCTGTTCTTCGCTCTCTGGGCTCTCCCCTCAGACAGCAGGTTCTCTAGCCTTGTTCCTCTGCTGAGGAAGAAATCAACTTGGAGTCAGGGTGGTGCTGTGCGCCAAACGGATTCTCCTCCTGTGTCATCTGGCCAGATCAATAGCATGGTCCCCAGAGGGCTGAATGCAACTGGCGCACGCTGAGGTCTTGGCTTCTAGCCTAATTGCAGTCATCAAATTATTCCTTTAATGCAAGTTGGATGTGAAAATTCTTCTCAAGTAAAGTCATTCATTATTATTTCTCACCTGTTAGTTTTTATTTTTTTTATTTTTTTAAACACGTTGAACTATATGCAATGTCTGGGGTAAGGAGTACTGGTGGGCGGTTGTGCATGTGTGAACGAAGATAGCGGCTCACTGTGCATGTGACGGGCTCAAGGTGTTAATAGGGTGTGACAGTTCTTTTCCTCCGGAGTTCTCTCACGGCGTGCGAAGGAAGCATATGTGTGTGCGTGCAACGCTGCCTTTGTGTGTGTTTGCGTGCGTGTCAGAGGGCGGCCTTCAGGGGGATGTCTCACGAGATGCAGTTAGGTAGCACTTATGGCTGTGAGCTGTGAATGTGTCGTAAAGGCTCCGTGCGCGCTTCCTTTCTCTAATGACAGGATGCACGACGTTTGACTGAGGCAAGCATCCCTTGGCGCACAGATTATAGTGTAAGCTCGGCTAATGTATCCGACTGCCCGTCCCTTTACCACACGCCCCATTGGCTCGATCCAACAAAGTTCACACCACATGCATTAGAGAGCCGGGGAGCCAGGGGGGATGCTGGAAGTCTGGCTCGAGCGGGTTGGAAGAGCAACGATGGCTGAGAAAAGTGGCATCCGCAGAGGAGAGACCTTGAAATGGCCGGGAAAAACAACACTCTAAAGGGAGTCATTTTCTGCTCGCAGCGGAGATGAGCTTTTTAGAGCGAATGAAAGCATTCACTGTTGCTTAGTAAATTAGATACACATATAACTAATACAGATATAAACTTTGTCCAAGTGCTTGGGAAAGTTTGAAACGTGTTAAGATAACAACATAATAATATTCCCAACGGAATACCTTGTGCTTGACTAAGTCCCCTATCTGGAATTGCAGCATTGCATCAATAGAAACAAAAACAAAAAGCCAATTTCACGATCACTTAGGAGATTGTAGTATTAACAAATCCCCCCAGCAACAAAGAAAAGTATTCATCTGTCGTTAGACAGGCTTACGTTATCAAGTCTGTGCCATATTAATTAGAACTTTTATCTGGGGAATTTCTCATTGTAGTATCTTTAGTTTAAACTGAGCAAACATGATAGAAAGAAAATTCAAAGCCATCCAACCCACACAAGACCTAAAATATACCGCTGCGGAGTTGTCTGCCAGAGGAAGATCTCCTTTTTCTGGTGGCTCTTTTTGTGACTCTGCTGGGATCGGAACTCGAGCAGCAGACACTCTGAGAAAAAGAAGCCATTGTTCCTGCCTGCAGACTAATAATTAGCCATGGGCCCTAATGATCCCGCCGAGGGCTACCTCTGCTAACTCACGTTTTTACCGCAACGTCGATGGGGCTGAGCACTTTTCGATGATGGCCTCTTCGGCCTCAGCAGGAGAGATGGACGGAGGGAGGGATGAAGAAGGGGAGCTCTACCTCGTCCGTGGAGACCTTTTCATTAGCTCCCCCCTCCCCTTAAGGGCTCCAATCAGAGGTACGAGTAGGCCCCCTGTCAGCCCTCTCGAATCCTTCTCGGCATGGTTATAGCACCCCCCCCAGGGCTCCCCTAAGCCTAACCCCCTTCACAATGCACAGCATTAGGGCTGTGATTGCTGAGTGCACTTACCTGCCCAGTCAGGCAGCTGCTAGGCTTGCTAGGGCTCTGTCTCTTTTCTTTTTTCTTTTACTTGGATGAAGGGGTTTTCAGCCTTGTGTTTAAGTGGATTGAGAGGGGAAACTACAAGGGCAGAGTGACACTCTTCAGAGCAGTAGACTTTGATACAGATTCAATCCAGCCTAGTGTAGAGATTGGAAATAAGTGTAAATAGCGTAAATTATTACAGTATACTTCTTATCTTTGGTTAATGCCTTTTTGATGACTAGTCACAAAGTCACTAGTGGTTTTATGATTTCCTTACACACCCACATTCCTCTCTCCAACAATCAGCTTCCTGTTGATGTGCTAGTTTTTATATGGTTTTCCTTTTGATATGGCCCCTCAATTACTTTGATACTGGGGATGAACATAATGTCTTGGGCTTATCCAGTTTTAGTGTGTAAAAGAGATAGTAGACAATCAATTTAAATATTTAAATGTTTAATTTCTGTTTCCAGAAATAAAATATGTATTGGATGCCTATAAGGAGAAGAGGACATTGAGGTTGATTTATGAATGTGTGGTCTACACAATCAGGCGTGTGTAAAAGAAAAACCAGCTCTTTCAATTTCCTTCAGCCTCTGCTGAAGCTTCCACTACAAAGAGAAGATAGGAATGGTAGATTGTGGTGCGTACAAAGAAAGAAGAAAGAGGGTCCTTATTCAACTGAAATCAAATTTGTGTTTTGACATGCTGCCACAATGCATGAATGTTTCCATTTCCCTCTCTTTTTTATTTTTTTTCTGTGGTAGGACTCGTTTGATAATTGGATTTCTTTTTGGTTGCAGCATCTTGCTGGTGCAAATTGTTTTCTCCCCCTCCCCCCTCCTCCATCTCGATTCAGTTAGTGTGCCAGGCGAATTAAGTGGAAAACAAAAGTGTGCGTTGGTGTGTGTGTGCGCGAGCGCGCACGTGCGTGTGCTCCCGTATCGTGGAAACGTAACAGCCCTCCCTGTGGGGCTGCTTCAGTATCTGAGGCTGCTGCAGGTGGATGAAAATGTACCACCTGTCCACAGACCATTTAGGCCGCTCCTTTGTTTGTGTTAGATAAGCCACAGCGGGGAGTGACTGGGGAGAACGGAGCACCTGTTAGAGGGAGAGCAAGCACACCATTTGTGGGTCTGCCTACACCCTTATATCTCCAATCCCACACGACTGAATGTGACCCCTTTTAATTGTTAACTTTCAAGTTCCAAACCCCGCAGTAACATCCATACATTTGAGGAGTCCCCTGTGTTTTTGATGGATGAAACGGGGACCTCCGCAGAGCGAATAGAGTTTGGCAAACGCACAGCCAGATGAATGGTCCCCTTGAGAGCCCCCTGGCCGAGCCTGGCTGGGACTCCCGCTTAGAATGCTATCCCACACTCTGTCGCAGGGGCACAAACTCGCTCGTCAATGGAGAGAAGCCACCATCTCCCCATGCAGACTGCCCAGGGGGTGGGTGAGGCCAACATCGATCTGCAGACGCCCAGCAGCTCAATGGCCAGTAAAACTGAGACAGATTGACAGAGAATATCAGTCTCTTCACTAGAGCTAATTCCAATGCAGGTAGGTGCATGACTCAGGCACATGGAAAAGTCACACCCAACAATCCCCATAAATTTTCGATATGCATGGCGTAAGTTTCTAAGTGGACATGCCCAGGTCCAGGTGCTTACCAGCAGAAGGCCTCAGTGTTTCCAGCTCCCTTCCCTGGCCACAGTTATCAGGACATGCTGCGCCTGCGAATGGCTCACTCAGATCCCTGTCGGGGAAAAAGAGGCAGAAAGTCCACGTAGGGAAGGACTCTACATTTGGATGACAGTGTTTTTCGAACGCATGCCACTCACCCTTTGATTCCTATTTGAGAAAGCACTGCAGTTTGCAATCAAAAGGACATGCATCTCTTCCTTTGAGATATTACATAATGAATATTGAAATATCCTATCCTGCGTGGTAAGAAGTGTTAACGTGAGTTGTACAGGTGTGAGGGTCACAGGGCATGGTTTAACACGACCACTCTGTTAAGTGTTAATTAGTTTCACCTGCCCTCGTTAGTGTCATTGTTTCCACCTGGGTACATTTGTGTTGATTGGCTCTTCTGTGTTTTAGTTTAGGTATTGAAGCCTTGTCCTTTGAGTTTTTTCGTGTCTGGTCATTGTTAAATGTTGCTTGTTGTTGTCTTCGGGTTCCTTGTCTTATGATCAAGCTCAATAAAGTGGTTCTTAGGGCTGTGTATTGGCAAAAATCTGGCAATACAATACGCATCACGATACAGGGGTTACGATTCAATATATTGCGATACTGCAAGCAAGGTGATATATTGCGATTTTCTTATTACTGTTATAGGATAAAGAATAGTTATTATGAGAAAAAAAAACTGTGAGATCTGCATTGGTGCTTTCCAGTAAACCTCCAACATCATTTTGTGCAATCTGAGAATTAACATTTGCCTATAATAGTAAAACTTATACCATTTGTTGTAATTTAGATATCCTGTTTTTAAACAGGGCACTGCTGTAAAAGAGACCTTGTCTCAGTCGGTTAACCCTGTATAAATAAAATAAATAAATAATAATAATAATGATAATAATTAAAACGTAATTTTTTTATGTTTAGTAAAAAATGTATACAGTATTGCTAAACATGATATCGTGATATTCAAGTGAATCGATTTTTTTCTTACACCCCTACTTGTTAATAGGCGTGTGTTTGGGTCCTACTCTCCCTTGGCTGATTGTGCCGATACGTGTGTATACATGCTTTGCGTGTGGAGGTGTGTGTGTGTGTGAATGAGTTTTAGGAGGAATGCACCTTATGTCCCCCACACAGAATGAGAGCTGTCAGCTTGAAGAAGCATTCGGCCCAGTTGTTAACACAACAAAACCGACAAGGAAGGATCTGCTTGGACACGCCAGACTAGTCGTGACCTCCACACATCAGTGCTGACAACTCAGCGTCCTCCTACCGGTCCTGCAACTCTTTGAGCAGGTGGCAGAAATCATCCTTGATGGTGGTGTTGATAGTTTTTTCTCCAACTATTTTCTTCTCCCTACAGCACCTAAACTCCAGCTTTCCTGCCAATATGAACCCTATGGGTGTTCTTGGCTGGCAGTGCTCCTGAAGCTGAAGAACAGGTTCCAACATAGAAAGGACAATTACAGTGCATTTTTTCGTCTCTTTGGGCAGCGGCTGTCTTCCTCAGAACAGTTGCCAAGTTTACTTACTGCGTCAAATGTTTTACAAGCCATTCCAAATTTGCAGAAAGTTGCTTTATCATCTCTTCTGTGTGCTCTATCTAACCGTATTCAAACCAAAATCGTCAAACTTTTGTGGGGCTTGTTCCAACATGTAACCTGCTATCCTAATTATAGTCTGTGGAGGAATGTGAGCAGTTGTTCATGCTTTGAACACACATAAAAGGACATGTAAAGGCAAAGATAAGAAAAGAGGACGGGTCTGTCGTCTGTCTCCCTCTACAAACCTACAGTTCATCCTGCCTCAGTCAATGCCGTTTATTGTGCCTCGCCCTTAACAAAAACCTGCCTTTTAAAGAAGTGCTTTTAAAATTGAACGGCCGAGTCTCCATACCTTCATATGAAGTAGTTTGTATTCCTTTCTGGAGGAAAGGGGATTGGGGCTTTTAGAGACCTGCTAATAAGTCTGGGGACCTTGCCTTTACGCTTCTTTGATCTTCTCAAACGTACAAAATGAATACAAATAGGACTCCTCTTTGCTCAATGAAAAACATTTCACTGTAGGTAAAGCCTCAACTTGTGTGACTTAAGAAACCTGGCTTGGCCTGAGTGGGGAGACTGCGAGGCAGTTGGGCAATTGTGCCTGTGAGTGTGTTTGTGTGTGAGTGTGTATATAGCTGGGGGGGGGGGGGGGGGCTCATGAAATCAAATGAAATCAATGACATACATATATACATTGTTCAGCGGTACAGTAGAGAAGGCAGGTTGCCTTGTTGCGGGAGCCAGTATTGGTATTCAGGCTGCTCACGGTAACCGTAACGAGTCTAGTGCATCCTCCAATCCCCCGCATCCCATCACAGTGGCTGTCCCTCTCCGCTCAGCCACAGCCCAAGAGCAGAATGAGACCGATGGGCCGGTCTACTCCCACCGCCTGAGCACCTCTTTCCTAACAGCCCTCCTAACCAGGCTGAGAAAGCTCGATTCACTTTGTGTGAGTAAGCAAACGCATGTCCGCCTGCTCATGTGCCACAGGGTTAAAGTGAGCTGGAAGACATCCAGAGGTGTGTGTGTGTGTGTGTGTGTGTATGTGTGTGTGTGTGTGTGTTAGGTGCCTATGCTACGTGTCTAGTGACAGCCGGGGAGCGAGTGGAGGACCAGTCTAGCCCATTTCATCAAGTCAATTATTTCACCACTCCGGGCTGCTTCGCCCCTCCACTCTCTCCCTCCCCATGTTCTCTCTCTCTCACTCTCTCACTCTCTCCCTCAATTTCTCTTTCTCTCTCCACCATAGCTTGAACCCTGTATAGGTCAATTAGGCTGCAATGCCTAAACCCATAGCCAGACTGGAGAGAGCCCTCCCACCTACAATCACCCCGTGTCTCCAGCTCCCTCTCCCTTTCTCTCCCTCTCTTTACCTTGAGTTCAATAAAGACCTCAGAAATAACGGGTGCCCTTGACAATTCTGGAGTCGGTCTTAGCGCCTCGGCTGTATCATAACTGTCTTAACACATATCTCTTTTGGGCGCTTGAGACACTGGAAGAGAGAGACAGACAGAGAGAGAGAGGGAGGGAGAGGGAGGGAGAAGGAGGGAGGGAGGAAGAAAGCAACTTGTGAGCAAAGTAACAATGGATCATTTTCTCGGCTCCTCATATCGTATTCCCCTAATCACTGGGGCCCACATTGTGATGGATGCTACCACCTATTATTGCCTTCTAGTTTATTGGTATGGAAGACTGCATCTAGACAATTGATTTCCTCATGTTTATTTGCATTTTGGAGGATGTATTGTCGTGCAGACAAGACTCCACAGTGTACCTTGAGACTTTGAAGCACCATGTTTAGATATGTTAGTGCCACTATGTATAGAGTTGTTATAGATTGACTCTGGCCATGCTACAATCCTTCTAATATGGTTGAAGTTTTAGCTGTTTTGCTATTGACTGACCTTGGTTTATAATGCTTAGTGCAGCTCAAACATAGAATTAAATCAAGGAGTTTCGCACATCAGCAGGAAGCCTTCCCTTCTCAAATAAAGATACCTCACTGACACCAATGTTAGTTGTCATCAAAATATTTACCTAAATCAAATGTTTGTTTTCCTTTCCAAGAACGGAGTGTAGTAGCAAATGTCCAACTGCACCCATGTTTGTGCTGTGAAGTAGATGAGTCAGGTGGCAAGCATGCCCTACATTGGAGCAGTTCCAATCCGACATTCCAAAGTTGTTGGTCATTTAAAGACAATGCTTTTATGGGGCTGTATGACGGTAAGACACTTGCTCATCTTACACATCTTCCCCGACTCACCATCTCAAGCATTACTACTATCCATCTAGCTAAACAGGGTGTGAATCATGGACCTGTATTATAAGCAGGAAAACGCAGTATGTTCTCTGTAGACCGTGGCCTTTAAAAATGGGTTCACAAAGGGCAGGGCCGCAGGACGCGTATCGACGCATGAAGTAATTTAGAGTTGTCAGCAGCACAAAAAGGTTTCCAGTTTGTTGACAGCTGGGCAAACGGGACATATGGGTATATAATCAAGCACTTAATTTTTTTGGGGCTTGTAGCCACGTCAAATCTACATGCAATTTCTTTCTTATTCTGTACTTCTTTCCTGACAAGTCCCCTGCCAAGATGACCAAACAATGTTCTGTAGCCTCCGGGCAGCTGCCCTGGCTTGTGTTATGGAAGAAAAATGAATAGAGTACAGACGCGGGTGTGTGCCAGTGAGCAATGTGGACTTGGGCCTACAAAAGACCTTTCTCATGGTGGCCACATTTGGACTGGCCAGAAATGAGGCTCACCCAGTGAGATGATTGCGTCCATGCTGCTGTAAAGATCAACCTGGCTTCTAACAGCTTGCCAAGTGCACTTGCCCACATGCTCAAAAGATCCATTCAGCTCCATCTTAGGTCCCTGCTGTCTGACAAAAACCTAAAGGCATGTTGATTGACATCAAAGATATCATATGCAGGTGACAATCTGGTGGAATGAAAAGATTGTCTCCAGACATGGTTCACTCCATTACACTACACTTTCTTTGCTACTTGGAAAGGGGAAGTTGTATATTTACTTTTAAGGAGGCAATAAATCAATCTGTTAAAACGCATAACAGCTCAGATACAGACATTGTTTTAGATGTCCCTCATCCTTAAATCAATTTGACAAAATACCAGCCACGTTTGCCTAGAAAGTGACGATGTCTTTTGGTCTATAATTGATGTTTTTCTGTCAGCACCAGTTTCATTGCTCTCGTGATTTGTATATAATGTTGTGTTTTTTGCATGGGCTGAGTGCTTGAGTGAATGTGTTGATGTGTTACATGTCTCGGGTGTTTGGATGTTTGCCCTGTATATGATCACTGGAGTTGTATTCTGTGTTCATGGTATTCATTGTATTTTTAGCTGTAGTGATATTTAGAAAATCTTTCAGTTGGGTTCCCCTGCAAATGAGATCTTGCAGTTTCTAAATAGTACAGAATAATACAAAATAAAATACATTGTATATGTAAGTATTTAAAAAATACATAGCACATTGAGTTTACATCTACAAATTTTGTTCTTAAGCAAATACACCACTGGATAGACTTCAGTCAGGAGATCCCTTTTATAGCATCTTTGAATATATGGATACTATTCATTCAGATGTTTATTGTGACAGATATCGGCATACGCATCAATGGCATATGGTCATTCAACGGGCGTTTATGCCAGAGACAACTATCCGTTAAGTGGGGGCAACCCAATCCGGCAAAGGCACTGACCCTGACACCTTGGCTAAGTGCCAGCATGGTGTGTTTTACACAGGGGTGTTGAACAGTGCAGATGGTACAAGTGCGTCCCTTTTTTAAGTGCAGACATTGTATCCCCCTTGCGAGTTGGCCAAATTCAGTTGTTTTATTTGCACTCGACCTTTCACCTTGCATCCCACAAGGAAGGCAGCCAATCCCCGAGCTTGTTTTAGAAAAGTCTGCAAGCAGAAAAAAGGGGATAGATGACTGGAAAGGATCAAGTCTCGTTGCCCCCGCTGGTTAAAATGAGATTTACCTGTGTATTTTTTTGTTCTTGTGACGTCCCTCCCAAGATGAAAGGTCTTTCATCACAAGAATTGGTGGTTTGGTACCCGGTTGAGAATGATGCATCAGTCTCTGTTCTCTTCAAACACTTTTGTTTCTTCAGATCTCTGCATCATGTCGGAGTCGGACCATGCCCTCACAATAAAGTTAAAGTACAGGCATGGCTTGATTATTTTATTTCCAAGTACAGAACTGTACTTTCATCATCATTTTTTTCAGCCTTGGGAGGGCAATGCAAGGTCATCTGTATGTCTGCTGCAAACAACTTAAGCAGCGGAGCACATGCCCGTAATGCCTCCGCTTCTTGTGAACGCTAGCTGCGCTAGTTCCGGGTCTTAATGCGACCCATGGATCATGCTGGTGGTAATTACCATCTGCTTGCTTATGCTTCCGCGTCTGGGCCAGCCAACTTGTTTTCAATTACATCTTTTTATGTAAGATTATAGGTTTTATGTTTTGAGTGGGGAGGTGCTACCCCATCAGCCAGGTGAAAGCCATTATGTGTGACTGGCTGGCGGTGGAAGGGGTGATTATCTCTCCTGACGGATGGCGGGTCAGGCCTAAGACCAGTGCAGCTGTCTCCCCCTGCCCTCCCAGGGTGCTGCACCCATACAAGGTCAGATCTGCTCCTGGAACTCACTACGCAGAAGACCCAAAGCCAGAGATTCTGCTGGAATTGCGCTTTAAATCCCCTTTGAACCCCAAGATTTTTGCGCTTACTTTTGAAGGTGTATGAAGTTTTTGTTTTTTTCCCCTCAGTACTTTTGTTTATGTTCCCTTCTGTGTTCTTAAACCCTAGAAGAAAATATAGACCCATAGAACTAAAACCTTTCACATTCCACCTCAGACCGCCTACGGCTTTCTTTTTCCAGACTGCATAAACAAGATCAACTCTTTTCCAAGAGTGTTATATGACCACTACAAAATATTGCCAATTTCCGACAGCCATTTGTCATTTACATGGCCACTAATGTAGCATACGTAAATTCTCTACAAATTCATAGTCTGTTTAAATTAATATGTTTATTTTCCATATGGGTTCCATAAGTGTGTAAAAGTTTCACAGCTTAAGGCTAATCAACACTTTAATTAGTTTGTGTTAAGATGTGTCCTATAAATACCTTGCCAACAGCACCTTGCTTAACTTAGAGCTTCGTTAATTCTCTAAGACTATTCCGTCTGGTATGTGTCTAATTGGGCTTAATTGATTAAGGTGCATCTTATTAGTATTCCTTTAAAGGCTAGAATGGAAAATAAGCCACCCACAGCAGGTCTTTGGCTCTCTGCTGAGTCCCTTGGTTATTGCACATTCACACTCACAAGGACAACAGTGTTGGAGGGTGTCACTCTGGAAAAAAGAGAATAATTGATACTTGAACTACTAGCAGTTACACTTGAATACTTTTGTGTGGGCTTACATCAAAAGAACAAAGACCATTTTCCATATTGTTTCATAGTGTTGAACTGCACTCTATAAAATGAATACCTGTCTGGAGGGCTATTATTGTCAGTGTGAGGACACAAGTTAAAGGAAATTTGCCTGTGCAGATTACCTAACTTGATTTGAAATTGCGTGATGTTACATCATGAGGCTACATGTTGACATCAGAAGGCTGAACTGTGTGGGCCTGCTGCTAACAAGCACACTTGGCTTTTACATTGTTGATGCTGCAAAGGGTATTGCCCGAGAGACATGATTTTTCAAATCGTGAGATGTGATCGTCGCGATAGCCGTGCGACGACACGACCAATTGAATTATTGCTCATGTGCAAAACATCTCCCCAACTTCCCTTCTCTAAGCAGCCATCAGCCTGGGTTTGATCACTGTCATGTCAGGGGCTTTTTGGATGACACACACACACACACTGTCAGAGAATGAAGTTGAGGGGGTGTTGATTTCCCATGTGCCAATGCATTCCTCTTTGCCTCTGGAGGACAGAGGCACAGCTCGTTATGTCTGGTAGTGCAGTTAAAAAGACGAGGGACACAGCCAAGTGTTCATTGATGCTGCAAGTGGACTCCCCTGACTGTAGCTTTGATTCCCAGGCCTAGTCATTTGGATATTTGGCGGGAGATGTTAATCTAACATAATGAATGTAAATTGTGGCTGCAGCTGTTTGCTGGCATTGCCTGGCAATGCAATGCAGTTGACATGATTTTCTGTCACTGGCTTTGCAGCCTAAACAAGTACAGGGGATAGTTAGGATTCGGGTGTCATCGTCTGCACATGCTTAGTACATTTAATGAATTATGACATTTCTAATTCCCTTTTCTATTATTTGTGTATCAAGTTAGCACATCAACTGGTACAGCATCACAGATGGTAGGACAAAGTGAA
Source organism: Galaxias olidus (assembly GCA_026901105.3). Taxonomy (NCBI): domain Eukaryota; kingdom Metazoa; phylum Chordata; class Actinopteri; order Galaxiiformes; family Galaxiidae; genus Galaxias; species Galaxias olidus. The sequence goes on from JAPMUY010009769.1 coordinate 806,736, forward strand.
GTTTCTGAGGAAGCCAAGTGATTCTTGGAACTCAATGGATTGACAATTAAATGCCAAGTCCCACACTAGCAATAGTTTGAACTGAAACATGATTTTTTTCTGCACTGCGTCAATATTGCAAGGTAAACTATTTTCTATTCTCACTTTCATGGCAACACGTAGAAGATAATTTCACTATAGTTTTCTTTTAATGTTGAGATAATGTTTAAGAGTTTTTGCATTTTGGAATAATTGTTTTAGTGGAACAATTTGCGGAATTGTTTTTCTACTTTCCCTGATTTTACCTAGACCTATGCTATGTATTACTTTGTGCTCTTTTGGTAAAGTACAGAGTCCCAAGCCAACCTGATTTCTTTTTTTAAACTGAATTCATTATTTACCTCAGTAAAAAGACAAAAAGAATGCTAGGTAGGTCATTCAAATCTGTACTAACTTTGTCCTATTGCTGAATAGGCTATTTTCCTGCATTGCACGAGATAAGACTTACACACTTTCCCCCCTGGTATAAACAGGAGCGTGGCTTCAGGTGACAACGATTGCAGGTCTTTGTTTGAAACGGGCGGTAACCTGCTAGCAGGAAGCATTTTTCAAATTTCCAGAGACTTTGTTCAGACACACAGCCAGGGAGACACAAGACACACTCACCGAGTGTCTTTTCTCATGTTCTTCAACGTAGTAGGGTGTTATTTGAACTGACAATTCCCTGACAAATAAAACGTAAGCCTGAGCACGGACACACAGTGTTGTGTTGATCACTGAGGTTAAATAGTGTTTGGTAGATGCAGCTGCATTGCCTGGTTTAATGTTTTTGTTTGTCAGAATCTAATATTGCTGAACGGAGATGAGTGGTTAAAACCGGAAAGTTGACGACTTAAACCAAACAGACAGCAAATAAAATAAAATGTATATATGAAAATAGGCTTTCATTGTAATATGTCTAGGTAAAACACTGTATTAGCAGCCTTGTTCTTGTTAAGAATGTGACGTTAGTAATAATCAAAAGCCTATAGGCTTAAAATAAAAATAAATGCTTGGAGTAGGACAACTCATGGCTAATGGCTTGGGTGCGTCAATCCTTATGTGGAGAATGTTTGCCTTTGAGCTGACTGTCAATAGTCTTGTCTTTGTTGGGGAAACACACCCCCCCCCCCACCCCACCCCACCCCTTTACCCTCCTCTCGTCCTTCTTCCGCATGACTACCTGTTGCCATGGTGTCCTACACCTGCAGAGGTAAAGTGCAAAGGGATTTGCTTCCGTTGTGTTTACCTTCACTGTCTACCCCTTAACCAAACAACCCTCTTTGGCAGTCTCAAGCCGTGTGTGTGTGTGTGTGTGTGTGTGTGTGTGTGTGTGTTCGTATGTATGTTTGTGTGTACACAGGGGGAACAGGGGGAGGAACAGGGGGAGGAACACACCTGGGTGGTTCAAGAGGGCCTTTGGTAAACAGTGATATAAGAGCCTCCCACCCCCCATGCTCTTATTTACTCAGCTTCCATATACAGAGCTCCCCCCTTTTCTTTGGCATTCTTTGGTTATACTTATCCTAGCAAATATTTTATCAAGCTAGTAGGTTTAAGAGTACTTCCTCAGAAACCATTGTGCCTTATTTAGATACATGGGGACATCCCCTCTGTACAAATGGGTTGTGTGTCTTGTGCTTCACATTACCAGAAGTCACATGCCGGCGTTTGTTTTCCTCCTCACTGTCATGCCGCTTATTTCAAGCACCTACAGAGGGGGGACGTGGAAGAGGAGAGCATGGGGATCGACTTAAGGGACACTACAAACACCAGTTGACTCTTAAATATGTGGCCTCACTGCTAAGGCATGACCAGAATTTGAACCCTGGCAGGATCTGCCTGTTTTGGCCGACAGCTCAAAGAGAGTGGGTAGGCTGTGGAAGTGGCTCTAGCGTGAAGACCCTAGCAGTCCCTCTGTTCTGGCCTGACCCTCTATTCATTTCCTCTAAAAAGCACCCACATTGTGCCCGGCAGGGCAGGGAAACCATAGCAACCTCCCACCGCTCTTTGAGTGCTCCTTTGCTTTTGGCGGGAGCAAGTGGTTTTGAACCGGCACTGTCTGGCACAGCTGGTAAGGGAGGTGGTACCCTGGCCTACTGCAGTCACATAATACGGGGGCAAGGCATGTTGGCACATCTAAAAAAAAGAAATCCTTGATCCTCACAGTCAAATTTGTGTGTGTCAGTCCACCTTTAAGCTGCTCCCTTGAAGCCAGCACTCTTGCGTGATGGGAGAACAAGCGTGTGGTTGAAAATGGAGTATACTTCTGAGGGGTTGACGATACAACATTGTTGTATTTTGTTGTGTTGCAGTGCGTTGTATAAAGACCGTCACGGGCCTTTATGGAGAAACTATCCTGGTGCCATGCAATGAAGGAGCTGCCGCACCTAACGACCTCATTTTCATTAAATGGAAATACGTAAGTAGCCACTGTGTCACCCAATCCTCTGACACATACTTTATGCTTGTGGTGACATAGCAAAGGCTAAAGCTATAAGAAACTAATTGAAATGTGTTGATCTATGTAATAATAAATGTACAGTGCATCTTTACCTTTCATAAAGCATTTTTCAGGATAAAAGTTACGAAGTGCTTGGTATGTTAAAAAAAGTTAATAGATCACGGAATAATTATGATGACATTAAGTAAAAATAAAATAGACAGGCAAACAATACAGAAGACCATTCAAGTTAATAAAAACTTGAAGAGGAAAGTGTGTACCTGAATCAACTATATAGTAATATAATATATATAATATATGCATATAACATGAATAAAACATATAATTTAAGAATGTCTTTTGTGTTGCTTTTGGTCATGCCAGTGGCATGCCATATTTTCTAAAACCACATTCATTTGGACATACAAAGTTCCCCTAGTCACTAGTACTACTAGGGCCTAGTGCATGCTTTTTGGATCTAGGATCCAACCCGTTTCTATGCGTGACGACAGCTGATATGGTGTCCTGTTGTTTAGGAGAAAGACGATGGCACCCCCGGCGACCTGCTCATCAAGCAGGCCCACAGGAACGAAGCCACAGTGCAGGCCACAGAAGGCTACGCCTCGCGGGTCAGCATGGCTAACAACGCCAGCCTGCTCATCAGCGGCGGCCAGCTGGAGGACCAGAGGATCTTCACCTGCATGGTGGTGTCCGGGACCAACCTGCTGGAGTACCCCGTCAACGTCCTCGTCTACAGTGAGCAAAACTGTCTGGAACAGGCACTTATCGCTTGTCGCTCTAGACACATTTACCAGCTATTTTTGTCCTGCTTCAAGATTAGCTTCCCTGTTTAAGTGTTGTTGCGATTTACCAGCTATATAAGGAAGCTTCTACCAAGCTGTCAAAGCTATCATTCTCGTTGTCATAGTGAAGCAGTAGAAGCCTTTAATCGAGTCAAAGAGACACAGTGGGTGGATACATACAAAATTAATGATTAATGTAAAAAAAAAAAGACTGGAAGCTATGATGACATCTAGTGTAAACTCTTCCTCAATTCTCAAAGGCACATTGTGCTTACACGCTCAAGCGGACAAAGTCCATGGTGATTCACACATTTTTTAAAGTTCTGTATTGTTTTCACTTCCAGGGAAGCCGTCACTACCACAGATCAAGGACAAAGCCAAAGAGTTAGAAAACGGCAAACTAACAATGGTAAGGTCTACGGCAGATGCCTTTGTGAATGTCAGAGCACTCACTGAGTGTATCTGAGCCATATCCTGTGTAAGTTGTTTTTTTTGGCTTTCAGATGTTTTTTTTTTCTTAACCAAAAAGCTGAGTTCAATGTGTATGGAAATGTTAAATTGGTAGCTTTCCTATTGATTATATACTCTCGAAACAACAACAGTAAAAAAGGAATACAGCCTCCTTCCATCTCAGTAAAAATAAGATGTTATCAAAACATTCAGTATGGACCACAGTATATTGCACAAACTCACTGGAGTGCATGAGAACCAGTGTGTCTCATAGAAACACATTAATTATGGACCAAGAGCTGCCAATTTTATTACTCTTCCCACCTTACAATTCAAACATTATTAAACAGCTTGAGGCACTGACCGAGAAAGGTATAGGGTATATGAAGTGAGAGAGATAGCGTGTGAAAGAATGTGAGGGAAGGTACTGACAGTTAGGTTTTCACCTGTCAGTAGGAAGATACTGTATATATATATGCCCTCATACCTGACAAATATGCTTCTTATTCGATAGTAATTATAAAGTAAGGAAAGTGTTTCCACAGAAACTTTAAACAAGAGAGGTCACGCTTTTTTACCAAGAGAGCGGAGTCCCACGAGGATGAAAAGAAATTGTTGTAGACATGGTGGATCTTTAAAAAATGTAATTTAATATGCTGTGTGGGTGTGTGCGTGTGCGTATATGTATATGTATGTATGTGTGTGTACACACTAATAGTTGGCTGGGTTCTAGTTGTCAGACAAATTATTTTCAGTAACTTTGCACCATCCAGTAGCCTTTGGGGAGAAAGGTTTGTGTTCGTAAACACTGACACCCAGCTGTTCTGCACTACTGCCTAACTTCAGGCCATTTTCAATCTTTTCAAACCAATAAATGGGAAACACAATTTTAGCAATCAGAGAAAGGTGACAGATGTTAATGCCACTGGTCTGAAAAGGGCACCTTTTGATATTGTGTTGTGTTACATTTGCATTAAATCCACCGACTTGTCTCGGTACACTCAGAAGTGTCTCGGATTTGCGTGACAGGGCGTCTGAATTTAAAAGGACATTATCCATCCCTGTGTGAGACGCTTACTTTTAGTCAAACAAACTGATGTGGAACGTCTGAGGATGAATGCATTGGGGGTAGATAAAGGGATATCTTTATCTTTTGGGGGGACATTTTTGTAATCTATTTTATGCAGACAGACAATATTTGGGCCCTTTCCTTGATCACATCCCCACCCCCTCTCGCCACAAAGAGTGGCTCATTTCTTCATGCCACCACGTGTGCCCATGCCAATGTATCATTCTGCCTACTCAACCCCAGCGACTGCTAGCTAGCCAGCCCCATCCCCTTGAGCTCCCTGTCCCCCAGTGCAGCATCTAACACACCCCACGCCTTCCCTCCTACGGTCACACACACATGCGCACAAACATACAAACACACACATACAGACCGCTAGGAGATAGAATAATTGGTGTGGCGCTTGCCTCGCCCGCATCTCACCTAATCCTGTCACATCTTTATTGATGAGACACCCCTGTTTCCTGTAATGGACTTTTCCGCTTCTCCATTTTTCACGATCAGGCAAAAGTTGGCGGCGGTTACGGTGGGGGGTGGCAGCACTAACAGAAAGCTTTGTCTGCCCTGTGCGACTATCACACTGAAAACTTCAGCTATTCTTCTCAGTTAATAGAAACAGCAGGTCATATCCATCTATCTGATAGACGCAAGCACAGAAGACACGCACGCACGCACGCACGCACGGACGCACGCACGCACGCACGCACACACACACACACCCCGTTCTAGATATGCCACATCCTTATATAAGTCAGACAGGGCACTTTGTTCATACTCGGTCTGTCTTTCTGCAATTTTGTTTTTGATAAGCATGTCGAAGGAAAGATCATATTCCTTATAATTGCAGTGATTTAGGAGTAGATAATGATTGTAATCAGAGTCTATAATCAGAGTCTATCATATGACTGTTCAAAATAGTTCTTTCAGCATTCCTGCAACATTATTAAATTGAACTTTTCTGTGTCGTTGCCATGTTTTCTAGGTGGCCACATGTGTGGTGGAAGATGCCAACCCTGCTGCTAACGTGTCATGGTCCAAGAACGGCCAGCCAATGGTGGCTGATGGGAAGAGTATGTCATCACATCCTGTTTGCTGTTACCAAGAAACTAGAATAAACTAACACACTAGTCACTGGAAACCACATTCGATTGATTATTGTATAGTGGAAATGATGCACAGCTTTTTTTTTTGTCTTGGTAATTCATTGCAACATTAAGTTGGAAGTTATCAATCAAATCTGGTATAAGGACACAGATGAGTCATTCATTTTCCCCTCCGGTGTATATTAATTCTATTTTTTGTGTTCTGGCTGTATTTATACATACCACCAATATTTTTGCGCTGCACTTTTGCTCTTATTAATTTATCAATTCCAAATTTTTATTGCTAAATATTTGCCAAACAGTTGTGATAGGCACTTTTTGACTACCTCTATTTTTTAACTATTCAACCTGAACGCCTTTTTGAAAGTCCCTTTGGGTAAACCTGTCTGTTGAATGGCTGTAATGTAATTAATGTGTGTTTGTTTGACATGGCAGCCACCATCATCAGCCCCAGTGTGAAGGTAGACCCAGCCACAGGCCTGTCCACCTCCACCTCCAGCCTACAGTACACTGCCACAAAGGCCGACATGGGAGCCAAGTTCATCTGTGTGTCCAGTCATCAGCTTGGCCATCACCAGGAGTCAGTCCCAGAGACCTTCACCATTCACTGTGAGTGGACTCTAGCACCTCCTGCAGGATACTCTACGTACTATAGTATGGAAAGAACTGGCCAGATTAAAAAATAAACTCTTTAAGTCTTGCCATCCACCATTTACTTTTAGATTGCTATCCTCATTCTCTTCGGAATGAAGGCTGCTTTGAAAAGATTAAGTTGTGGTTTGATGACCGAGCTTTGATATGCTTACTGTAGCTGAGCGTGTAAGTCCCTACAACTCCTCTAACTTAGTTGCTGCAGTTCTGAATGCCCGTTTGAAGGGACACAGCTGATAATCGAGTCAGCCTTTAGGTGTCCGCTGTGCCCTCCTCTCTTGGTGTCTGGCTAGCAGGAAGCAGATTTGAGTGGCTATGCCTCGGGGTGCAGATGCAATATGACTCACTCTGGCGGCGGCTCGGCTAGGGAGCGGCGACAGCACGGTTGCAAATGACTCGAGAAATGAAGGCACCGGGGCCCCACAGGGGCTCTGCGATCGGGGGAGATTGTCTGACTACCCCCCTCTCATACTCCCGGCCGCCGAGGACTTCCGGAGTCACACTCCTCTCTCTTCCTCCTGCTCTCTTACTATCTTTTCCATCTCTCCATGTCTCTTTCTCCCTCTCAGACCCCACCGAGACCCTAAGTCTTCAGGTGCAGGCCAAGGGGCCAGTCAAAGAGGGGGACAACGTTACACTGAGGTGTTTGGCTGATGGTAACCCGCCTCCACGCAGCTACAACTTCTACATTAAGGTATGCCACACACCACCGAGATCTATGGCTTCAAGGTCCTTAGGGTAGAGCCCTGTTGCTCGGTAACTGAACCTGGCATTTCGTCACCTCCCAACCGTGAATTGTTTTGTTTCTTCCTCTTATCCTTTGTTTCTCCGGGGCCACCTGTTCCCCCTCTATCCTTTCTATCACCACCGTTTTTCTCTCAAGTTCTCTTACAACTCCCTGTCCACCTCTCTTTTCTCCCTTCCCTACCTCACCTTTACTCTGACTCTTGCGAGACGCCCACGCTGTCATGGCCGTCTGTCGTAGCGAGTCGCTAACAGATACCTTGTTTACCCCTCCTCTCCTCCACAGGGCCAGAAAGTGACGGTAACAGAGGCTGACACATTCACCCTGACCGGCGTCACGCGCCACAGCGCCGGCGAGTACAAGTGCTCGCTGGTCGATGATGAGAAAATGGAGGCATCTGAGAACCTTTTTGTGAGCTGTAAGTGTACACGACACACGTCCCGCCAGAAGCCCACTTCAATGACGAGCATGCTTCAACGGGCCACTCAAAGTAGAGGAAAGCCTTATCTGGGTTAGCCTCCGCCAAGACGGCATGAGTTGAAACTCCTCAAAACTAAATTTGCCTTCCCCCTGCGTTTCCCTAACAAGCCTCTTTTTATCCAGTGTAAATGAAGTCACAGGAGCAATGTGTAGGTAATCAAATTTAATCTTCCGGAGGCTTAGCCGGTGGGGGCAGGGAGGACCGGGGCGCTGGGCAGGCGGAAGAACTAATTAGAAATTCTGACATCCGTTGACCAGGATGAAGCGTTTGCACGGCGCACAGCTCAGGCAAACGCTGATAAGCGCTGCTTCTCCAACCCGGTCGCACACTCAATTAATTACACCGCTTTTCCTCCCTTCTTCAGAGGTGTGTGTGTCTCTGGCCTCGCAGTTCAAAAAGGTTCTGAAAAAAGATAGTTCTAGGAATATAACTCACGCGTCGCCTTCTGTAGCCGTCTCGCCATCCTAATGCATTTCATGCATCTTAAGCTTTTTCCCCCCACGTCCTTACATCTAAATTGTGCCTGTGACCGAGGATTTTTGAGACAATGGCTTCGGATGGGAAGAGTTGTGTGTGTGTGTGTGTGTGTGTGTGTAGGTGTGTGTGTGTGTCTGTCTGTCTGTCTGTCTGGAGGACACACTTCTCTTCAGAATCACAAAGTCATCGTTAGCTGGCTGGCTGTGTGGTTTAAACGGCGTGCAGGAGCCCTGAATGGGTGTCATCGGGGACTCTAAACGGGTAGCTTTGTTCCCGCCGATAAGCTCCAATGGAACGAGCAACTACAGAAACTGCCTGCAGCGAAACGATACCACCCTAAACAATTTATTTATTTTTTTTCCTTCCTTCCCCCTATCTCTCACTCTCTGCTCTTCCCCTTTCCCCTCCATCCTTTGTGTTGATCAGACCTGGACCTGAGCCTGAGTCCCTCTGGGAAGGTCCTGAGGACGGTAGGGGACACACTGGAAGTGAAGATGGAGAAGAATGCCTCAGGCGACGCTAAAGTGACATGGACCAAGGTGAGGCAGGCAGGGGTGTTAGCTCTCCTCAGTGTACCCTCCCTGTAGCTATAAGTCACATTCCTTAGACCCCTGGCACCTGTGACAATCAAGAGCCGATATTAGCATCTAACCGCCACATACACCAGTTGACTGCACACTTAGGAAAATAATTTAGCACCTGTTCAATTTGACTTTTTTAATTAACCATATTAGACTTTTTTTTCCATGTTGAGGTCCAGTCAGTAAAATATTAATAGAAAAAAAAAGCCAGAAATGAATGTTTTAGACATTTATACCGTAAACAATTAACAACGTTCCTGTTCTTGCTGCATCATGGTGCAAATTAGAACTGATGGTAGGTTTTATCCTTCCAGGACAACAGCAAGCTTGCCAAGGCACCAACCTTTGGCCGGCTGACATATGCAGATGCAGGCTTCTATGTGTGTGAAGTGTCTGTTGCTGGTATCAAACACAGCCAGTCATTTCTTTTGGCTGTAGAAGGTAAGTGTGTCTGTATTTTAAAAAAAGGAGATACAGAACGAGACAGTGACTGAGAGATTTCCCTGGCACATAATTCCTGCTACCTCCTTCTCTCTCATTGTGTGTAGCCAAGAAACGCACTGTGTTAGTAAGTACAGTAGCTACTGTGAATGCAAAAAATATATATCCCGACACGACAATACTGACGTTCTTAAACAGCAATATCCCCAGCTAATGAAGCTGATTTTATCTGAACAGAACAGAACAGAACACATGCGGCGTGCACGTTGTGTATTCTTTAGTGCCCTCTAGAATAATAGCGTGTGCAGTAGGATGAGCATCAGATGCTGTGTTGTACGTTAGTAGCCAACATGGGTGTGCGGGCGTGTCCTACCAGGCACACCGGTCATCAAGAGCCTGACGAAGCAGCGCAGCGACGACGGCAAACACAAGGTCCTGACCTGCGAGGCGGAGGGTGCACCGCAGCCCAACGTACTGTGGAGCGTCAACGGCACACACGTAAGAGCTTTCTGCGTGGGTTGGTGGCGGGGTTGTGTTTGGGTGTGAAATGGTAGGGGGATTTTTTTTGTGTCAAGCGTGTTCCGTCTAGCATCTACTGTGGAAATTAATCACGAACAGATGTTTCCTAAGTGCCTGTGTTTAAATGCAATGAGTTAAATGTCAGTTCATTTACAGCAGACAAAAAATGCCAGCCAACCTTTATGAGCATAGACTGTATGTATTCAATGCTGAAGAGGTACTACAAGAATTTACAGTTACAACAACTTGCAGTGCACACGGTTTCATTTTTTGGGATTTCCGAAACAAGCGATTATACTAGGCTTCCTCCCTTACTCCTGTTATCCCAGCCCTCAACACAAGCCTTTCTTTTACACATGCATTTATTGATAACTTGAATTAGTCTATTCGGGGAAAGTGCCTACTGTTGAAGGGCACCTAGAAGTCAGTCAGCTATCATTATTCATGGCCTTGTCGTCTCTGAGTGACGTGCCGGAGTTAAATATGTCTTCCTGACACTCGGGTGGCTTTTGTCTCAAGGTTGATCTTACTGGAATAGTGAGAAGTGCAGGAGGGAGGGGGGTGTATGAGGAAATATTTTTTGTCAGTTCCCCCAACAAGACAGCAGAATGCATCCCTCCCTTTTCCCAGTGGTAGAAACTGCAGACATCTTTGTGATACACTTCCATTTGGAATGAGTTTATCCCCTCTTGCCACACATGGATATAGTTGGGATGGGTAGATTAAATGAGCTCAGATATGAAGTGACAGCGTCATCTACTGGGGGACTTCGTCTCACTGCTAATCATGACAATTGATTTTAATCTAACAATGTAAAAATATTTATCAGTTGATAACTGTTACCAGTTTCAAAGTATCTGCAGTGTTTCATTGAATGATATGTATCTATCAATGCATACTTTACTGCTAAAGACAATATCTAAACTTCCAAATATATCTATAAATCTGCAGAACAGCTCTTACTTGGTCTTACTGTTGCGGCTGTCTTGCCTTCACAGGAGGAGACCAATTACGCCAACGGCAAGGTCACCCATAAGATCACAGTGGTCCCGCGAGCTAACCTGACCGTCACCTGCGTGGTCACCAACAAACTGGGAGAGGATGTCAAGGCCATCAATGTGTCTTCTTGTGAGTGAAGCACTTTGCAGTCATCACTGCTAGCTTGCTAACGGCTAGCCAACAGCTAGCCGACTTTTAATCTGTCGGTGCTCTACTTTGTTATTCGAAGGTGGTTTGGTTGCGCTGTAGGATTTGCATGTTTTATTAGAAGGCTGTTGGTGCAAAATATAGCTAATTAATTTGGTGGCAGGCAAATTGTGCACCCAGCCAAGTTACAGACAAGTATCGTGTTGCTTACCCTGGGTGAAATTAAGGCTGTCAAATACTAATAATCATTTCATCAAAACATTCTACAACCTAAGCCATAGCGTCCTTTCCCTTTGCCTTTCTCTTCCTCATTACCTGTCCGTTGTCTTTCTTCTTATTTTCTTCTCTCCAATGCTCTGGTTTGGCTGGTTTCTGGACTCCCCTCGTCCTTTTTATCTAAAGAAACACTTGCATGAGCTATGGTGGACATTTAATTAAGTGACCATTTTGGCGCTACAGTCGGCTTACTACAAAATCCTTTCGAAAGTATGGCATACAAATACTGACCCCTGTCTAATGATTCTTGGCCTGGCATGATGTGTGATTTGAGTTAATGAAGACTTTGTTACGATTTTTGAGTTGATGCACTTACCAACTATAGAGGTTGAACTTGCTTTAATTGGCTTCTTCTGCCTTCCTGGCTGCTGTTGGACTGAGTAGGCCTCTGGGGTGTTTCACAGAACGCTATTTACTTTCTAAGTTAATACAGTTCACCGTAATTTTTAGTTGGATTTGAAGTTAATTTTATTTCATGTCTGATTTCAGTATTTAAGGATGAACCCCAGGAAAAAGGTAAGATTTTGTTTTCCTTTTGTTTGTTTTTCTAGACAGCAGTAATGTTTTTAAGGTGCATTGAGTAAGGCACTAAGAGAGGACAGTATGCCGTTTATGTACTTATTAGTGCAAGTTTGATGGTATCTTGGTGAAATATGGGTGTCTGTGATGACATGTTATAAATTGGGGGTGCCAAAAAACCTGAGGTGACATCTCACACTGTTCTTCATCCACCATCTTCCTATGGCATTTTCAAAACAAGTACACTCCATTGATTATTCATAAATCTTTCCCGTCCTCGTTAGTTTAGCCATCCACTCATAGCTCAGCACCACCATTATTTTCCAAGGGTGTGCAAACTGACTGCCAAAGCAGGTGTGTCTTAGAGTTGGAACGATACAACATACTGGAGTAAATGGCCAGAAGCCTCTCTGTGTCAGCGTTTAATGTCCATTGGATTTGGTCTCTCCAGTGTGCCTCTTGAGTTGTGTGTTTTGTGTGTTGCAGCGCCCCTTTCCGGCAATCAGGACCAGGCTGTACTCATTGTGGGAATTGTGGTGGGACTAATCATTGCTGCTGCTGTTGTCGGTTTGGTCTACTGGATCTACATGAAGAAGTCAAGGTATGCACACCCACACACATACCGGTCTTTGTCATTTGTATGAATGGAAAAGGTTCTCTAGCGCGTAAACTCTATGGAAATCTTTCATCCAGGCAAGGGAGCTGGAAAACAGGAGAGAAGGAAACGGGCACGTCTGAAGAGAGCAAGAAGCTTGAGGAGAATAATCACAAAGCAGAGGTTTAGACAAGGCTGCAGGGCTGTACTTGGGGGACAAAGAAGGTACGGCGAAGGCTGTTCCAAAGACACGCAACATCACTGATATACACTCACATACAAACGTACAGTATTTTTTTTATTGTGTGTGCTTGGTCTCCATCTGTGTTTTTCACGCCAGCCGTTACTAATCACACTAGGTGTATTTTATGGAGGTTAAACATTATTTGCCTAATAAGCCATTTTAATCAGTGTTCCAATGCAGATCAAGGGATAATGTTGGTGTGTGTATTTCTGTTTGCCCTCAGGGAAAAAGCCGTTGAGAGAGAGGCCTTGACAGTCTGGCACCAAAATGAAGAGATCTAATTGGCCACTGACACCCTTCACCAGGCTTCACATGAGCAGCACACAATGCAGAGCTAACGTTGCAACAGGTCCCACCCACCATCGTCCCGCGCCGGTATCCGTTTGTAGTCCACACTGAGGCTGCCTTTTTTAGTTTTTTTCGCGTCTCATCTTGTGTTCCTGGTGAATGCTACTTGTTTGTTTGTTTGTTTTTTGCGCTCAGTGATGCTGTGTGGTGGGTTTTGGCTCTCTTTGTTTTTTTTTTTATTAGAATCTTTCGTTTAGTTAAAAAGAATGTAAATTCACTGTACACTTTTTAAAGCCTGTGTGATATAACATTGTATGCGTATGCTATTGGTGAGCACGTTGACATTGCGTGTCATGCCTGGAAGCGCCTAACTATATTGGGGACAACTTCCCAACACTGGAATATTGGAAGTCTCTCTGGCCTTTGAGAAAAGACACTTCACTGCTGTTCACTCTACCACCCTCTTAATTTACATTACAAGTCGGTTAATTGTCATGAAATATTTTTGAGCTGTACCTTTTCAAAATCTTCCCTCTCCACCATAATCACTTTTTACCGTTAAATGACAACAGCCACTCCCAATTGCAGCTTAGGTATGCAACCTCATGTGAGATGAGTTTATCAATTTTATAAAAATGTTTTTGTGCTGAGTCATTTCAAGTTAACTTTTTTCCTTTAAGAGTAAATTTTTTGTGTGTATAGGTTTTGCTTTATAAAGCAAAGTAAGAAACTGATACACAATACACCCACTTCTGCTGAGTACTCAGTGTATAATTGTCACTATTCGGTCATGAAAAAAAATATGGGAATTACTAGCAACTTAAGATTGCTTACCAATTCTCCACGTACCCTAGCCACCATCTCCCTTTCCGCCTTCTTTTTTTGTTTACCTTATTTAAGTTAAAAATAAATTTCATGTGATGGAATCATGTCAGAAACACAGAAATGGAGCAACTTCAAATAGCATTTGAATGCGCTGACGTCGTTTCCCTAATGGCCTTGAGTTATAACACTGTTGTTTTGCATCTACATGAAGCTACCATTATGGTACCTTCACCTACGTTTTGCATAGCCTGTATGTTGTGGTCATGTCACCCTCACCTGTGTGCCATCCTTTAGTTTGAGGTCATTTGAGTAGCACGCCTCCCCTCGTGTTGGAAGAGGCTATCTGTAAATACCCTCAGTGTGAATGTCCCGCTTGGGTTCTCTTTATTTATACTGTGTGAGATGTGCCAGCAGCATTAAGGCATGGTTACTAGGTAGAAGTTATCATTTATTTTTTGAAGTTTCAGCCTAAGAAAGGCATTGTATTATTGTAATGAATAAGGTACTGTATGGTGGGAAGCAGACTGATGGAGAGGCATTCATGTAAAATGTCTGCGCATTTTCTTTGTTCATCGTCTGAAGATGTTTTAGGCATGATTGGTAAAGTGTGTTTTCATGCATTATGTTTTGAATCATCAGGTCAGCAGTGAAACCAAAGAGGGTAAGAAGAGAAGGCCATACAAGTATTGTAAATACAGACTTTTGTTTTTGTACTTTTGTTGACAATAAAGTGTACATTTTGAAGAAAAGCAGTTTCTTTCTTTACCTAATGTATAGTGCAAAAAAAAGCAGAATACTCTTCTCTAAAAGTGAAGCGGTTCATTTTAAAAAAGAGAACTTATAATCAGTGTAATTTATGATGACGACAACCATTAGGTTTTTAGACCGAGGTAGATTAATCACTTAATGTCAGGACTGATCTAGAAATAAACAGTATCGGACATTTACTTGAAATAGGGTGGCAAAGCACTTATCTATGAATGTGTGGGTTAAGAAGTAATACAAACAAAAAACATGTTAATACTGGCTTTATAAAACATCTTTAAAAAAGGGCTTGAATCATTACTGAACCATGAAAATAATATCAAGAAAGGTATTAATGACGTATAAATTAATTGCACATGACTATTTTTTACATATTTTAAAACAGTTATCACTGAACAAAATTAACAATTGGAAAAGAAGAAAACCACCTTTTGCAGCTAAGGCCCCTTTTCCCTGTAGAAGGGTTAAATGGAATTACCGTTGTCTGCTTGTCGTTCAAGTTTGAGATAGAAAGGAAAACAGACCAGTGCAAATTTAAGCTTCAAGTTAAACATTTCTAAAATAGGACAACAGCGAAAAATGTCTATTGGAATCCAAGGTAAAAGGCCTTGTCTTGTGATTGGACCTCCTTTTCATGAGACTTTTAATGGACGCATGAAATCTAACACAGGGTGGCGCTTTGCACATTGTTTTTCAGCAGGTGGCGTATATCTTATCAGAACAGTCTCAGCCAATCAGTACAGACAGTCCTGATGTGACACACATGATTTACATGCCCATTCATTGTAAATGATAAGACATCTGCAATATAACCAAACAATTATCATATTTTTGTTCTCTTGTTAGGCTAGGTTCACACTCCAAATATGTTGAGTTTCCTCCAGATATTACAGGGGATTATCTAAAGGGTAGTTTACAATTATTTTTGCATACATCTTGATACCCATATCTAATCCATCAACTTAGGCATGTGTGACAACGTGTGGTTCAAACACTGCCTCTGTTATGGCAACTGGAACGACGAGAAGATTATGTATTGATATTTATGTAGCAGAGAAGTTGCAGTCATATAGTAAAAAACAAATACTTGACCTCAACACGCACGTGCACGCACAGACACGAGCGCACGCACGCACACACACACACACACACACACACACACACACACACACACACACACACACACACACACACACACACACACACACACACACACACAGGCTATGCGGCATTGTCTGTTCCTCTACCCTTTTTGGCACACAAAAAGCAAAACTGGGCTTTAAGCGAAATGGTCTCAGGAATGCAGCTCCCTCTTCCAGAAATAATACATTCAATAGGTTTCTCGTCTTTCTCGGATAAACAAAGTAAATAAACAAAAACAAGATGACCACACCTGATTGAGACTGCCAAAAAAGAAAAGAAAACATGTC
This sequence comes from Galaxias olidus, assembly GCA_026901105.3. NCBI lineage: Eukaryota > Metazoa > Chordata > Actinopteri > Galaxiiformes > Galaxiidae > Galaxias > Galaxias olidus. The sequence goes on from JAPMUY010009769.1 coordinate 822,605, forward strand.
TCTCTCTCTCTCTGTCTGTGTGAGGTGGAGGAAGAGAGGAGTGCTAGCGGGACACTTCTAACAGCGCTCCCCATGGCTGTGGTCGTGGAGCGGATCGATAAGGCACCACTCGGACACACCCACATACAGAGCTGCTGCTGCTGCCCATCCTGCCAGTGGCTGGCTGCGGACTCCAACTCTCCCTCCACAAGCGGTAGTCCAGACCGCACAGCACAGAATCTTTAGGCCAACCAGATTCAATAAGAAACAGAGAACCAATTGTTGGGAAGGGAGAGGACAAAAATGAGAGATTGTAAAAGTGAAGAAAAAAAATGGATTAAAGGAATAAGCAACAGGAAGAAATTCCCCCCTAAAAAAAGACGGCAGTGTTTGGCGCCATCCACTGGTAAAAAAAGAAAAAAGAATGACACCAAAACATTCACCTAATATGGTCAGTTACAGAGCCCTTACAGAGGGCCTATCAATGCTTTGTCTCCGTAAAAAGCGACTGGGGAATGGAAAATAAATGGAGAAGGCCTGTGGCAGCAGCAGCAATAGCAGGGGGCAGGATGAGGGACAGGGTCACGTTGGCAACAGGAGCCTTGGAACACCAGAGGCCAGCACTGGCATGCTCACTGCTAACAACAAGCCCATCACTCTTTCACAGGCTCAACAGCGTCGGTACTTTGTCTCTTTCTCGTGTGCCATTATGATTGACGCTGATCGCATTATTGTGCATCGTCGTTCCAGGTCTCTAGCAAACCGTCAAAGTGCTCATTTCTCTTCCTATGCGTCGAAAGAGACGCGGGTAAAAGAAGCCCTTTGCAGCCTACGTTCAGAAGCACAGCATCTGTGTTTTGGTCCCCTTTGTCTCCTGTCTCGGTTACAAGTTGAGTCTGGGAGCCACTAAGGCAAACTCTCGCAGGATGTTTCGAGCCACCTCCACTTTGTTCTGGGCGATCATGAGCGCTCGCTTCACGTCCTCGAAGGAATAGCCCTCGCCCATCAGCTTGGCGATTTTGGCGTCCACGCTTTCACTGGTGGACTCCGGGCTGTGGTGCTTCCTCTGGTGGATGTCAGGGGGGGTTTTCCGAGGGAACGGCTTGGGTGGCCTGGCAGGTGCCTGCAACAAGTCTGGGATAGGAAGTCAAAAAGTAGAGTCAGTGCACAGTAGAAGGGCAAAATGTCTGTTCACTGACAAAAAAAAGAGACATTTGCCAAGTGGCTATCAATTTATCATTTACTGAAATTGTAAAGTATAGCAAGCGGTACATGGGTTCAATGAAATGGTGCAGAGCTGTCTGTAAGGAGGAGCGTGTGCCGGTGCGCTACCTAGAGTGGGAGGTAACTGGTCGTACTCCAGCGAGGCGCGGGACAAGGCCTTGGCGCCGTCCCCTGCCTGTCTCCTTATCGGGGGCAGGGGAGCCGCACAGTTCAGCATGTCAAACACCGTGTCTGGAAGAGGAGCCGACAGGACGTCAGAACAACTCAAATGCAGACCCCTCTATCAATAGTAACATCATCCAAAGCACTGCCCTCTCTTTAGCATGACACAGGACACTGGCTACGTCTGTGTCACTCCCACCCTCTGCTGTGGACTCACCGGGGTTTAACAGGAAGTGATCGTGTCCGGAGGAAGGCCGGGGGGCTCGCAAGATGGCGGGCGAGGAGGAGCAGGAGGAGGAGAGGTCGGTGAAGCTGTGTCGGACCGGCGGTGGAGGAGGAGGGGGTTGTGACGGGGGGCGACTGTTGAACGGGTCGTCTACAGCTAGAAGAAGGCACAGTGTCGCAGAGCTTCAGCTACGATGTGCTTCACACTCAACCCACAGAGCAAAGACCCAAAGTCCCTCTGACAGTAATGGGTTTTAAAGACCTACTTTCTAGCTACAACCCTTAGAGTTTTACGCAATCAAAGTGTTTTACGCTATCAAAGAGTTTCTAAAGAAAGAAAGTGTAACACAGAGCAATGTGGATGGGTGAGATGACAGCCATATATGCATTCACTTATTCAACCACTTCCCTCAATGAATTATCATTTGTGACATAAATCTTATGTCGGAAAATAATCAAACAGCAATTTCTTTAATATCATGGCACGTGAAAAAGTAAGCGCCCAGCTAAGAACCAAGGCCCCTGCTGAACACCTGAGGAGGTTGTCTACCTTGAGGTGGCAGCAGAATGTCATAGTCAGAAGGGGTCCTGTTGAGGAACGGGCAGAGGGCGCTGCGAGCGGCCGCAGACACCAAGGAGCCTTTTTCAAAAAGCCCACCTGAGAAACACAAGGACAGGTTACAGTGAACGGTGGGACTGGGGGGGGGGGCATAATGACAGGGCAAAATCTGTCTTTTGACAGAAACAAAACTGTTCATTTCCCTCCGACGCCACGAGACCTTCGCTCTCGCACTCACACATGGGCGATGGAAACATGGAGACGATAGAGAAATCATGACTGTAACCCAACTAGGGACCCAACAACAAGTTTTAGCTCGATCTATAATAACTTGTTTTCTAAGGGACCTACAAAGAAGACTATACAATTGGATTAAAATTCAGTGTAATGCAAGTTCACTGAAAACAAAACATTGACTGTAAGGTTGGCCTGTAGGCAAGCGAGGACGCTACCTAGATGCCCTTCCCCTTAGTACAATGTAAGCCTCTTTGCTGTTACCATTGAGTGCTGCTCATACTGGTGACACATTGCAAAACAAAACTATTTGATCGATACACTGGTCTAGGTCTGGGTAGGTAGAGGCCTGCTTTATTTCCACCTGTGTTGATGTATCACCTCAAGCTGATGCTAAACACACACCTTCATCCTACTGTCTACCATCACCATATAACTGGGCTACTTTGCATTCACACGGTAGCGGGTGTCTCACCATGCTCTGGTGGCTTGGCCTTTCGATCCTCTAAGGGGGGCTCAGGAGAGCTGTTTTCTAGATTCCTGCGGAGAAAAACAAGACTCTCTTAGCTTTTTCCCCACACACATTGATTCCTCTATCCATCAAGAAAAGGCTCTTTACACCTGAACGGCCTGTCCGGAGCAGTCCTCACCTGTTGGGTATGCGTACGGAGATGCTAACGGGGGGCTGAGTGAGGCACAGGTTGGAGGAAGGGATTTGATATTCGTCCTCCGGATGGTCTCCCCTCTGCCTCTCCACAGCGGGACCAGTGAAAGGGTTCAGGTGTCTGCAGGTGGAACAACACAATCGCCCATTGAACTCCAGACATATTACCAGTCAAAACAGAATCAGCCATCACTTCTAACCGCATGGATAACAATGGCGTGCCGAAGGCTTCAACTGAAGACAGGCACCTACCTACATATCCACCAGGGGGCAGAACAACTCAAAAAGCCAACTAAGTCTTCTATCTAACATTTTTCATAATATCTTTGTCAATGACAAACGACAAATCACTAGAGACATAACTCTTTGGTAAGGGTGTGTGTGTGTGTGTGTGTGTGGGTGTGGGGGTGTGGGTGGGTGGCTGTGTGGGTGGGCGTGTAAAAGCCTCTGGTATGATCTGCATAGACAGTGTGTTCCTCCACCGGGCCCAGGAAACGACATCACAGACCCGACAGCTCCACTTCCCCATTAGTCCTGCTCGACTGCACTACAGAGGAGCGGCTAATCAAATCTGCTGCGGCTAAAAGGGCCGCCCGTGGTCAGCAGCCACAACTCCAAGGCACTCCCAAGGATGGGTGGACCTGAGGCAAACTATACGGCGCCGTCATATGATTTCGGAGAGATAGGGAGGAGGAAGGTTAATGTTTAAAAGGAGCACCTCTGAGTGTGTGTGTGTCCACGTGCACTGGGTGCTGTAAAGTGTGTGTGTGTCACTCACTTGTGGCTACCGGCAGGAGCAGGAGGGGGTGGAGAGTGCCGCGGGGGAGGAACGTGATAGTCATCACTGACCTGGAGACCATTGGAGAAGGGCTGCACACACACACAGAAAATACTCTTATTACTGTATGAACACCAAACATACATTATCCACAGAAGTGAAGAACTCAACAAAAATCAAGGTTATGGGTTGGGAAAGTCTTCCTTTGTGCCCCATTCATCAAACCATCTGACCTTATTCAAACACTGTCCCACCTAACCCTGTTTCACTCCTGCTCCACAGACATTTCAGCACGCCATCTGGTGTATGTGTGTGTGTGTGTGTGTGTGTGTGTGTGTGTGTGAGCGCTCACTGGAGCCAAGGTCAATTCAGGGGAACAATTGTAATTCAGCACACAAATGTACCCCGGTTCATTAGCTAGCAAGTGCCAAGTCCCGTTTTGTCCATTCATGTGTTTTAATGGGCTGAAATCCACAGTACGCTAAGGGGGGGCGGGGAACAATGGAAAAGGTGCCAGACATCAACACGAGGGCCCTGATGAAAGGTGACGAGGGAGTTCACAGTGACAGGCAGCAGATGTGACCTTTGGTGAGTCGGACACGGAGCCGCTAACTCCACCTGGCGCGTGAGGGCGGGGCTAACAGGAAGGAGCCGGGAGGCGGGCAGTAACTGGCATCATGGCACAACAAGGTGGACAAAGGCTGGCGCGGGCACGGCCTCTGAGAGGTGGGCACAGAGGGCAGGGCAGGAACTTTGTGTTTTTGCAGTGAGGCGGAAAAAGAGGGGGAGGGAGGGAGAGAGAGAGTGGTGCGTAGGAAGAAAATCTAACAATAGACCTTCCTGGGCCTGAACAGTGCAGTACATTGACATACAGTAGGCCAGGAGAGAGCTAGGACAGTGTCCCTCCCTGTTCAACTCAAAGCAGGATATGAAACTGATGAAGCATGACTTTCTCGTATCACAAGTAATAGTCAAAAATAAGTGTGAATGGCGCAGTGCATTTAAAACACTTTCAGATATGTCACCACTCTACCCAATAACACCTCGGTCAGCCATGAGCCCAGCTGCTCCCTAGCGTTAACACGGCCAACCTTCTGCTCTTTGTCGGCACCATGGTTTTGCAGGGGTGCTATGGTACTCGCTTTTAGGACGGTTTGGAGAGGCCACTATGGTGGACAGTAGCTGACAGATGTTTTTCATACAACAGATTATGCATAATCCAGGACCCAAATAAAATAATCCATATGTACAGTGCAGACACACAGGGACTACATCTCTCCAAATCCAGACTGACCTGACCTATCCAACTTCACAGTGTGGATCAACATGAGCTAGTTGCGAGGTGATAGAGCAAAACATGCACAATATAGTAGTTCATTCTAGGAAACCTCATTCGAGGTCTTAAATTGGTTTTGTCATTTATCTGTTTTCGTTAGCATTACACACATAAGGCACTTGCCCAAATATGTTCAAATACATCATTCTTGACTACTAGTTTTATATACTTGCAAGAGTCGGCCTCGTCTCAAATTTGGAGGAACTACTGGAGCCTCATATGCAAAGTAGTTAATTTATAGTGGCTGTAGCAGAACCGCCTTTCTTTGAGTCTTCTGCTTGATTTTGTCAGAGACAATTACTAGGCATACTGATAAATATAAATTGGTTTTATTCAGGGGGTTTTAAGGCACAGGACACAGCGCCGCACTCTAACCAAGGATGGCGGTGAATATTCAAATACAACCCGTGGCTAAACGGATGCGAGGAAAGAAGTAATTTCTTTTCACAAACCCCATGCCTTTTAGAACCTAACTACATCTTTTAAAAGGCCAGTGGACAGACAGTGTGTGTCTTGTGTGCTAATGCATGTTCCCAGGACAGTTTGTGTAAACGCGTCGTACCCTTGCAACAAGAGAACACATAAACAAAGCAGATAAGCTGCAAGTTAGTGCCAAACCTTTGTTTTCCTCACCAGGGAACACGTGTTTTACTATGATCTTTTAGACAGCATCCCTTTTTAACTAAAAGTAGAGGGGTTACTTTTTATATTCCGTGTTTACCGCGAGGTATATCGAGGTATGAGGGAATCTTGTTTCAGGTTGTCGAAAAAGGCACAACAAACCCAAAACAAACCGCCCACACTCAAAACAAATGCAAGAGGCGTCCTCTGTTCAGAAGGCAAAGACACAAACACGGTGTACTGCCAAAATCTACCGCCAAGAATAGTGTGAACGGGACTGCCGTTGCTAAGGAACTGAAATAAAAGAACATTGACAGAACATTTTGGTCTCGTGTTTAATATAGAAGTGTGAGTGCCGGGGATGGACATGTGGTATTGACGCATACCGAAAGATTTAGTGGTACTGGCATGGAACAACCGATCCCCTTTAAACAATGTATTGACTGCAGCAACAATGGAGAGGATCTTATGAATGGACCAAATAGAAGCAAACCCTCTTATAACTGGACCAAGAGAAAAAAATAAATAAAGAATTCAATGAAAAACGAATTAACAAATATCTGAATAACTACTGGTAACAAACTTTTCTAATACGCAGATTCAGAAAGTAGATAGAAATAAGACATTTATTGAAGAGACGCTGACTTTGCATTCCCAGCTATAGCAGTCTAACGCATGTTCTACAACAGCCAACCCGGTCCCTTACCTTGGAGCTATCCGCGGTCCCGCTGCCATCCAGCCTGTGATGGGACCTCCCGGCTCCTGCAGAGGGGAAGCTGAGGGGCCGACCGTTGAGGTGCGAGGGGGCAGAGTGGGCCAGCTGGGGTGAGCGCTCGACACAGCTCCGGGTCAGCTCCGCCAGGGGGCTGTCCTTGGGGCACCAGGCCTCGTGGGGTACCTGAGGCTCTGTGGGCACGCCGGTGGCCGAGGAGGAGGAGGAGGATGAAGAGGAGGCGGGGAGCCACGAGTGCCGGGACTCGGGGGGGATGGGAGGGGGCCGCTCCGGGGGAGGCGGGGGAGGGGGGTCTCTCTGGGGAGGTGGGGGAGCAGGCAGAGGCTTGTCTTGTTTCCTGGACAGGCCTGGAGACGACTGGAGGGGGGGAGAGGAAGAGAACACGCGTTGGTGTCCTCTGTAAACATACTGTGATGCATGCATGAGACCAGCAACCACAAATACATGTAACCTAGGCAACAGTGGTGAGAATCTGCAGCTCGGAAGCAACAGGCAAGCATAAAAAAAAAAAAGAAGCAACCCAACGATACGGAAAGTGATCAGAACCAAGTCATCAGGGTCAAAGGTCCGGAGACTTACCCGAGGGGAGGCATTGGGGCTGGCCGAGGGGGAGCGGATGACGCCCTTCTGGATGAGGTCGAGGCGCGGCGGCACGGGCGGAAGGCTGAGGTGCTGGAAGCCTGTGCCGGGCTCCCCATGGGCCTTCCGCCGCTGGCTCAGCGGGGAGGAGTTGGGCGACACGATGGGCGAGTTCTGACGCTCGGCGCACTGCTACGAGCGCAGACAGAGGGCAAAGGTCGGCGTGAGGGAGACACGGTGTAGGTCAGAGACAGACATCGAGCTTCAGAGGAGGCAAGCGGAGCCCCTCCTGATGCTAGGGGTGTTTTGTCAGTCGACTGAACCAAAACCTCCATTAACTTCCACAAAAAGTGACGTATTGAAACATCTCTATTATTCTGAGAGCGTCTAGTTTGCTTTTATCATAGTCATAACTCTGGTATCAGGAAGATGCCTTCTAAAAGCATGTCATAACTGATTTATGCCAACAAAAAAAAAAGTCAAGATAAATAAAATAAAAACATATTTTATTTACAGCGTCTCGGGCAAAGAGCTTTTTCATTCCGGCCCTTTCTGAATAGGTTTTGTGTTTTGTTCGATATTCTATCCAGACTTTGAATGCCGGCAAAGCAAACATGACTGAATGACTGTGCGTGTTGTTGTGTGTGTTTGTGTGTGTGTGTGTGTTTCTGCGCTCCTCAATAGGGCTGAGAGGAGGTTGAGAGGGGCCGCTGGGCCGCCTCTCCATTTCCTGCTCCTCCGATAAGAATAGATCCCCTTTACGGCCGGCGGGCGGGGAGAGAAAGAGCTCCTCTGAGCCGCTGGAGCTCTGTAAGTGGCCCCACACAGAGCCACGACTCTCCAGGTCCCCTTTCTCTGAACCAGGCCGCCTTTCTCTGAACCCGATCGCACGGCTCCATTGTTGGAAAGGAACACCGCGCGGGAGAGCTCCGCCGACGGGTCGACCCCGCCTGTCGCTGCCGTCGCGATCTCACAAACAGAGCGTTGGAATGCGGTTTACAGGAGACGAGGCGGTGTACGGGCGGCGGTACCTTTCTGATGTTGGCCAGTCCGTTCATCACCAGGCAGTCGTCGCGGTCCTCGTCCTCATCCAGGTCCAGCATGGGGCAGCTGAAGTGGTCCAGGAAGAAGCACTTGGCCCCCTCGTGGCGCGGGTCAAAGGGGTCCACGATGATGGGCTCCGTGCCTTTGATCTCGCAGCGGCAGAAAGGGCAGCCCTGGCCGTCCGACTCCTGAGCAAGGCACACGGATGTAATGGTCAAACTACTAGAAACAAACACATACACACAGACTCAAGTACAAACACGCACGCACGCTAGCAGCCAGATGTACATCTAGTATGTACCTACACATTTTGAATGCACATGAAGTATATACACACAACCAACACAAAAACCTATTGCACATAAACAACAGTTGAAACCGCATCAAACTGTATATCCAATTTTGAACGTACGCTCACAAACACTCACAAACAGGTGGTGGACAGGCGCCAGGGATGTTTACAGCCAGAACCAAAACATTCTGCTCAACATGGACCTGTCGCTGCAGCGTTTCAGGCTCATCCGGAATCACTTTGACCAAAGAGCCGAAGCTACCGCAAGAGCAGAACAAGCAAGCATCTGCTTTACACATGTTCTCACTTAGCCTTAGAACTACCCAACCTCTCCCCCTTTAGAAAAGAGAGCTCCGGCAGAGTCAACGGAACACACAGGCAAACACACACAAACACACACACGCATACACACACACATAACAAAGGAAGCTCTTCTGTCATCTTACAACCCTCAACGGCCTGTGTACAGATTCCACATGGCAGCCCTGTCAAGTGGGGGCCAATAAATAAATAGATGAAGAGGAGGCTTGTCTTCCTCACCCCCCCCCCCCCCCATCCCCCTCCCCACCCCACCTCACCCAACCCCCATCTCCCCCGGCCAAAATCAAAGGCAGGATGATATTTACAGAGAACAAAGCGGCCATCATGGCAGCCATATGGTTGGGGACCTCGAGAGAAGGCATCAAAGGCCTGCTTGAAACCTAACCCTAATTAGGGGTGGAGGAACGGGAGAGACTGGGGGAAAGAGGGGAGGAGGGGGACGCAGAGGGAAAACAGCCATTCATCATGGAAACGCTCGGTTCTCTCTGACCAGCAGCGCAGGTAAACCGGCGGGGGGAAAAAAACACTTTACTTGGGTCTCTTAAGATAACATCTTGTGACAGTCGACGTACGGTGAGGCAACAAACATTCAGTGAACTCAGAACGAGCGTTCACCGTTTCCACTTACAACACCACTGCAGGAACTGAGAACGCACTCGCAGTTAGTTTAGCACACGCCTGAAATTAGACGACAGTCATGGCCCACCGTTTTAGCCGACAAGTGAAAACGAAATGAATAGTGTCCTAGACATGAGCGATCTACATGTGTGTGTGACCTTCTCTGAGAGAAGACCTTCTCTAAAGCCGCCATGTTGTGACAGAAGATGACAGGAAGTGGTTGTGGAAAGGAGATGCGGTGTCTGTTTTCCATTATGTGAAGGAGTGCTGTGCATCAGCGCCGGTCGGCCTGGGCTGAGTAACAACAGGGGGGGAGTGGAGAAGGGAACCACCGTTGACTCAAACCGTCCTCAACGGTGCCATTTAGTCAGCCGCCAGGGGTTATAGAGGGTTCCCTCTGTGACTCAGGCAGTCCTTCACCCCCTCACACACACACAGCCCATAACTCACTGGCAGAAAAACAAGAAAATGCAAAAACGCACATGCTGACAAGCAGCCATACAATGAACACAGCCTTACGGTCTAGACCCACAGACCCCCTTAAGAGTTCGAGAGGGAGGGGTCACCGTCTGAGCCGGAAGTGGGACTGACAAACAAACACTTTGTGGCCACGGCCGGGTTACTCAGTTCCTCAGCAAAACCGTACGCGGCGTCACAGACGGCATCAAAGAATGTGCCGTTTTACCAAAGCCACCTGTCAGATGCGGGAAAAAAAAGCGAGGTCGACTCTTTTGAACAGACATAGAATCAAATCCACAATAACAACTCAACAACATAGCCGAAGAAAATATAATAAGAGTATAGGTGCCCTTCCTCGCTTAAAAAAATAACAAAGTAAAACCTCACCAAGGTTGTCTGTAAAACCAAGGTGCTCTTTGCAAAATGGAGCGAAGTGCTAGTGTGTGGCCTCTCTTGTCTACCCGTTCACAAAAGTCTCATATGTGTGAGCGTGTGTTTATCACAGATCAATGAACCGAGAGTGGCGTCACGGAGAGGCTGAGGATCCGTCTGTGCACTGGGAGATGGCAGCGCAGATGTCCCACCGCAGGAGAGGAGGAGGGGAGAAGGAGGAAGAGGAGAGGGAAAGGCTCTGGCACTGACGCTAATGACTCATTAGAAGGTAATTACAAAACACACACACACACGTGGCTGGCTGGCTGGCAGGCCTTCTGACACACACACACACACACACACACACACACACACACACCTTTCTACTTCCCCTGCTGTGTGACATATGGAAACTCGATTAGGACGGAGGCAAGGACACCGTGGGAGATAAGGGTGACCGAGACACCGCCTCCTCCCGTGGAGCCTAAAGCTTCTCCTTCCTACCCAAACACAGGTTCAGAAGCCTAATGGACAACACAGTGGTGTTCAGTGACCACCAGGTGCAGCCCGGGGGACCGGGGCCGTAAACCAACTGTACAGCCCAGGCGTGGGTTCTGCTGGAGGACGTGGCTGTGTTGAAACACACACGCTGGGCAAGGGCCCCCGTACCTGCCAGGCAGTCAGACAGGAGGTGCACATGAGGTGGCCACAGGGCTCGCACACACACACACACACACACACACACACACACACACACACACACACTACCTGACAGGCGGTCAGACAGGAGCTGCACATGAGGGATCACACACACACACACACACACACACACACACACACACACACACACACACACACACAGTGACACTACCTGCCAGGCGGTCAGACAGGAGGTGCACATGAGGTGGCCGCAGGGTTCAATCTTCACGTCCTTGTCATTCTCCGCGCAGATCTTGCACAGCTGGAAGGTGGAGCCCATCTCACAGTAGAGCTCGTATTGTTCCTGGGGGGAGTCCAGAGGGGTGGGGTTAGCCTCGGGCCGTTCACAGTGTGCGCACACACGCACAAAAAACATATTGTGTTCACACACACACAGATTTTACGAGGCATACAGGCACTCCGCTGACCTGTGTGACTTTAATGTGATCGTGGGGCATGGGTTCACAGAGGCCTGTGAGGTCGGGGTTGTAGCTGCGCCCGTCAGGAAACAAGTAGCTGTAAACAAAGGAAAAGGCAAAGGTCAGGGCTCCTAAACCTACTGCCTGCACATAAATGAGCTAGCTCTCCCTCGACGACAAAGCAACCACCCAACCTGTTCTAGAACAGGTGTTCCCATTACGAAACGCAAGGACTCCTCAACTAGAAAACATTGGCCCCCCCGTGGCTAACAAAACCCTCTCCAAAACGAGGGTTTCTGACTGACGCCTCTTAGAGCGAGCTTGTGTGCCGGAGGGAAACAATGCTTTGACGCGCCTGGAAAAAGCCGTCGGTGGGCCACTGTCAAGAGGGATGAAAGCACACACACTGTCCTCGTCAGGCTGAGAAAAAAAAAGGGACATTTCACGAAGGAAAAACAAACTTCAGCCCTGGTGGGAACCGGCTGCGAGTTACGGGGGAGGGCACATTCAGTGTGATCTCACACGGTTTATAGACACACCGCCAACAGCAAGGTGGAGATCAGATTAGCTTTTTTTTTACTCGGGTTTCCGCCTGCTTTGAATCATTTCTTAAATTGATTAAATTAAATAAGGTTAATAACCGCCTCGGAAAAAAAAACCCTGCTATAGCACTCGGATGAAGACAAAAAAAAAACTTAATCCGCTTTTCTTTCTAAAAGAAAATGTGCCTGCAGGCACAATCAAGCTAAACAGTCCCGCTCCACCATCCGTATCAAAATATTACACGCAAAGTGCATTGCTTAGGGACTTTGCAGAGTTACCAAACCAAACGTATTTGAATGGAGTGGGTGTGCGCGCGTGTCTACATACAATCCCTCTCGGCAGCCGTCGATCAGGGCCTGGAACAGGGGCTTGTTGTGGGGGATGGTCTGCAGGATGTTGCCGTCGTTGGTCACATAGCCGATGGCCCACTGGCCCAGCCTGGTGCAGCTCAGCCGAAAGATGTAGCTGGAGGGAGGACAGGGGAGGGGAGGGGGGGGCACATATGGCAATTATTAAACATTCATCCCGAGAAGGCAACCCCCCCCCCCCCTCCCTTTGTGGACGGCGCTCTCCTCTGGTAAACTAACGAGTGCAACGTGCAAACACTTGGAGTGGAAGGGGGAGACCGGGGCAGGTTAAACATGGGGTGGGTCGATTTTTACTTTTGAATTGACCACATGGAGCCCGTGCTCGATAGTGGCCTTATGAACATCGCGCACACACACACACACACACACACACACACACACACACACACACACACACACGTTACATTCATAAACAAACACACACACACACACACACACACACGCACGCACGCACGCACGCACGCACGCACGCACGCACGCACGCACGCACGCACAAACTGCACAGAGGCTTCAGTAATCTTCTCACAGTATAACATTTTGTTGTGGGCTCTGGAGACTGTTCATCAAAAGCCCAGACCAAACACATGCGTGCTATTGAGGAAGGGGGATTGTCTCCATTTTATCTCCTTAGAGCTGTTAAGGACTTTGGACAAATACGGTCAGTATCAAAAGGTAAAGGAGAACAAACTACTGTAGTTATAGTTAGATATTCTTTATCTATAGTGTTCACGAAGCACAGGAAACTCAAATTCAAGACACGCTAAATCATAGAACTGTCTCCCAGTACAAATTAAAAAAGGGTTTAAAGTTCCCCTACATTTATAGTAGAGAAGTAGGGTAACCTGAGATTATGAAAATGAATGGGTATCTTGGTACCTTTTAGGGTAATGGTTTCTCCTATTATTCATAACTGGGTCCTGATTAAATAGTCTCAATTACACTGGCCCCATCTGCTTAATGAGCTGTGGTGGAATAGGTGAAGATACCATCTTCAAAATGTGAATCCCTGGGGAGCCCGTTCTGTGTGGGATATTCATTAGACCACGTAGACTTTTTCACTTAACTTCATATCAAAGAGTTTTCCGGGGGGATTTCCAGTGGTTAGGCTGAATAACCATGAAAGAAAACACACGGTGAGGAGGAGGAAAACGTAACGGATCCACGTCACTGAGCCCTGGACGAGCCCTGACCGCAGAATGCCCCCGACTCCACCAGGAACAACAAAGGCACTCCGCTAAGCTAAGCCCATCACGGCTCACTCTGGAGGGAGAAGCTGGAGCGTTGCAACACGGCCTGTCCAACAGAGTTATGGAGTACAGGCGCCGAGGAGAGCCAACAAAGGCCTAAATACGCAGTTGACCGAGGGGGTTAACGTCTGTCTGTCTCTCTGTCTCTCTCTCTGACTGTCTGGCCGTAACTCAGTCGATCTAATCCTCTTCCCCGTCAAACATCCAAATCACCCTGCATCTACAGACGCCCAGCCTTTTCCCGTGTGCACAAACGACCCTGATCTCCCTTCTCTGATTGGACTGACTCCACGAGAGGAGCTGGTGGTAGCGTCAGTGTGTGTGTGTGGGGCTGTGTGTGTGTGTGTGTGTGTGTGTGTGTGTGTCAGCAGCAGGCTGAGGTGGGAGCATGTAGCAGCTCATCCCGGATGACGGGCCTCCCACACACACAGCTGCCTCCTTGGTTCACAGCGTTGGCATTTTGCGCGGCGGCCGTGATTCACCCCAGGCTCCGGTGCCGAGCAGCCGCCCACAGCTCCTCCCGGCCCTCCCTCTGTTTGTGTCCCCCTCCGGCTCGCTGGCGCCACAACGTGCCGTGGCCGCACGACTCACTCAAGCTCTCAGAGCGCGTACGGTACTGTACGACTGCATGTATATACACACGTGCATGCGCGCACACTCACACTCACACTCACACACACACACACACACACACACACACACACACACACACACACACACACACAGTGTGGCGTATCAGCCCGCCTGGTTACAAACCGGAGCAGACTCCCAACTGTTTGCTATTTATTGCCCTGTCATTATCTCTGCTACTTTGTTACAGCAGACTAAACCAGCTAATCACAGGGCCCAGCGCTCCTCAAGGCCAGCCCGGCCTCGCAGCACACTGACACTGTTGTCAGCACACAAACGTTTTCTGTTTATGCTTCCTTCCTCTTTTTAACCAGTTTGATCCAATTAGTTGGGGGAAAAAAAACCCACAATAGACCATTTTATCAGATCCGGTGGCAGATTTGGCTTTACTTTACAAGGCTAGCCCTTCCCTTCCTCCAGCTCTTCTTGTGAGCCTAAAGCATTAGCAGCACGTTGACGTAGACCGACACGAGGGTTGAAACGAGGATGTGACACTTTGAGCTATGAGAAGAGGTTGTCTCAAACAGGTGGTAGAAAACATACATAAATGTACGTACGTACGCCCACACACACACACACACACACACACACACACACACACACACACACACACACACACACACACACACACACACACACACACACACACACACACACACACACACACACACACACACACACACACACACACACACACACACACCTTTTTGTCACACACACACACACACACACACACACACACACACACACACACACACACACACACACACACACACACACACACACACAC
>JAPMUY010009769.1:845000-868245 GCA_026901105.3 Galaxias olidus
ACACACTGTCAAAATGTCAGGTTACTCATTATCTATATCCCGGACGATAATGAGACTACTACTGCAGCACTGTGCAGCCGTCTTATCTTTCAGTTTCCCCGTTGGCCTGCTTGGTCTGTTTCTACAAATATCCGTGACAAATTAGCCATTATGAAGTACAAGATATTAACAGCAAAATAAGAACACAATACCACACAGACTACACTGTACTGTGCAGTTGTGTTTAGGAAACAGCTTATGTTTGGCATAGGTGTTATTGTCACATAAAATATGAATTCAGGCAAAAATAAATACTATGCCAACTATGGGCTGCAATACGGGTGTATTTCCAAACTACAACTAGTATACAACTTTAGTAATGTACACTTCAGTGAGACATTTGTGACATTTGGTGTGACATTTGAAAAGATTCTTCCATTTTAACATATGCGATGTTGTACGTGTTTGTCGTGCTTATGTCATATAGGTGTATAGTATACGTTAGAATGTACATGTTTTAAGCACAGTATAACAAAAACAAACGTGTACTGCACATGTACAACATGTTGAACTTGAACCTGTTCTGCATGCCACACTTTCCCACCACAAAGCTCAACAGAACAACTCAGAAAGTACTGATAAGAGAGGAGAAATATTTACGAGTGTGGGCGTGCGCTTTCTAAAGGTTCCTACGACGACACCGCTGCCAACCAGACGCTCTGTGAGTGCACCATCAAGTAAATGAAACGGATGGCTGTGGTCCACTGTACAAGCACCACCAGGTCCCCACTCTCCACACGTCCAAAGAGAGAGACCCAATTCTGCCCGTGTGCTCGCACTGCCAACTCAGCCCTGTCTCAGTAATTTCATGCTTTCCCAGCCACCATTAGTCCTTTAATCAAGCGAGGCCCGGCCTTAAAGGGTCTATTGAGATGCAGAGGGAGGGAAAGTGCCGATGCTTACGTAACGGTGCAGACTTGAAGAGTCCCAAAACATACATCTTTCATTTTAACCTCAGTGATCTGTACTGAATTATTTACTTTGAGGGACATTCTGTGAGGAAGAACAAGACAGAGGAGGGACTTAAGACAGGTTTTGTTTTTGAGACGCGCTGTGAACATGCCTCTCTGCCGAACGCGCCCCCAGGCGACAACCATCGATCTCACCCAGTGAAGCGGATCAATTTGCCGCCATGCGAAGAGCAAATTGAGTGGCATGTTCAGGGATTGTGCCCCCCCCCCCAAAAAAAAAGAAGTGTCATGTGGCTTTGTGGTCTAGTTCTCTGTCTGTCCCTTCCATGCCCCGTGTCATTAGATTGGTTGTGTAATAGTTAGCCTCCCAGCGCCACGGGGAACCTTGTCCATTGATCGGGCAAATGTTGTGACCAGTCAGAGTGGATTTAGTTGGAGTAGGGTGTGAAGAGGCCCAGAGCCATCCACCCCTCCACTACGAATCCCACTGCCGCCTCACCGGGGCTCAGCACTCCCATTAACTCACTGAGTTTGACACGTAACCCCCGTCAAACCGCCAACACGGCAACACTTCAACGAAGTTGTCACTGCCAAAAAAACACCCAAAATAGAACACCCCTCCCCACCCCCACCCCCCACCCTGAACCCTGCGGTGCATGCAGTTTTAGCAGGTACCGTGTCAAAGCAGACTGTGAAGGTGTGAGCCAGGGAGCCGGGGTGACACCTGGCCTGCGGCAGCTCAACGACAGACACGTCTTCCTCCTCCCCGTTTCCTGGCACCTGGGAGACGCTAAGCCCTCCTCTCCTGTGCTGGAGCACAGACCCACCCAACATGCCACCTCTCGGCCTCAGTACTAGCCACGCTGAAAAGGCTAAATCTCAAAAAAATGCATTGGCTTATTAGCTGTCCATTGGATCGTGTAACAAAAGGGGCCGTCGATTGTGAATGAAATGATAACTTTGAGGCTATCTAGGGATATGGGCTGGGTTGCCATTTGTGTTTTTATCCACGTTCAGTTATGAGAGCTCCACACTGCCCTTGAAATAGCTATATTTAGACTTTGCTTTGAAAAAGACTGGGCATGTTGGGACAGTCCTAGATACTCCGCCACACCTACTGAGAGTGACACTCATAAATCATATGCATCCCAGCAGAATCCTATTGCAGATTTATGAGCCCGCTGCAGAGAAACCAAACAAAAGCGCACACCACCTTTGAGTGAGTGGGGCCGACGTTCTCACCAGACGAACGGGTTTCTGCGGTATCTCCTCCCGTGGCTGCACAGGGTGCTGACTGAAGGAGCCTCGTTCCCAGCAGACAATGGCGCTCAGTCGCTGCGGAAACGGGCCCTCTTATCTCTGCGGACGGCCGGCATGGCATCACCTCATCGCCGGGAGAGAGGAGACTACGGGATGACTCATGGTTACACACCTCCCCGGTCCAGCATCGTCCCAGGAGGCTAAAGGGACCGGGTCGCGGACACCGATGAGATGCCGGCAGCGGGGCGTCACCTCGCTCTAGGACCCCGTCTGTAACAGCGGTGAACTTGTTTTTTCTTGGCGCGAGGCAGGGGGAGAGAGAGAGAGAGAGAGAGTGTTCGGTGTGTACTGCTTTGAGATAGGGCGTCTGGCTGACAGGTGGCGCGCCTGTGTGTGTCTGTGTGTGTCTGTGTGTGTGTGTGTCTGTGTGTGTGTTTGCTTGCGATGGCGGAGATAGGAGGGAGAGCAGTGTCTGCAACGGGGGAGAGGAGGGGAATGGCTTTACCAGGCCCATCACACAGATGAGATATCCATCAGCCCCACTGGATGCTCGCAAGCTGCTCCCTCCACCGTCAATAACCATGAGCCAAGAGCAGCAAGAGAGGGGAAGGAAGGGGAGGAAAAGGGAGGGAGGAAGCTGGAAAAGAAATTGACAGGAGGTGGGGTTTAAGTAGAAAGAAAAACATGCTCTGAGCTGGAGAACATGATAGGAGAAGTGGAAGAATCACAAGTGGGGGGAGGGCCGAGGAGGAAACTCAATCAAATATGACTCCTCTCTTTTCATTGTTTCCTCCTACCATCATTATCATCAATTATTCAATCAGGTGCATGAGGAAAACAAGAAGTAGCACATAGTCAATTAGTGTGGAGAGAGAGAGAGACAGAGAGAGAGAGAGAAAGAGAGATGCTCTCTCAACACAATTAATTTCATACAGAGAGAGGAAACATACGCGAGCATCCATTAAGAACAATAAAAATGGAGAGCAATGACAACGAGGACGAAAGAGAGAGAAGGGCAACGCCGACGAAGCGGGAAGAAACTGCACCTCTAAGATGTACTTCCCTTTGGTCCCTGTCTCTGAAGAACATGGAGCGCGTAATGGGAGAAGGAAACGGCAGGTTGGTTTTCCTTCCTGCTAAGGCTCAAGAAGCAGAGTGAAACCCTACCACAGAGTGCAGAACCAGCCACCAGTTTACACTGTAGCCTCTTAGGGAAGAGATCCAATTATTACGTTCTATATGATTTATTTTTTTTTATGTAAAACACTATTCTTTTCTCTGTGTCTCTGTGGTATATTTATGCTAGCAAATATGTAGGCCCAGCATTGATTTCCAATCAATCTCCATTTCAATCCAGTAACACATTCAAAAGCTTTCCCCCCACTCACTCAGTATAGACAATGTCACTTGCACGCGTAAACAAATACACACGGACACGATTACAAATGCCCCGTGTCCTAAGCCCCAGGTTGCTGACTGAAACTTTTCCACTTCATCCTCTGGTGAAACACTTCCTCCCCAGATGGCTCCATTTTCTGGAAGCTTACTCATCTCTGGGAGGAAGGTTCCAAGCTAGCAAATCCTTGCATGGGAACATGTGCACTCTATTGACGTCACCCCAACCTCCCCAAAACATAGCACGCTGCAGCTCAAACCCACATCTACACCGGAAATGTGTAATACCAATCACACAAAGTGGGTCTTAAAGGGAGAAATGCTTAATAAGAGTATTTTTGTCAAGTTAAAAAGTATGGCAGAATTAGAGATGATGCAATAAAACACAAGGCTATCATGTTAAATAGCTCCTACATAGTATATAGACAGGTAAAAGTTGTGAACAGTACAACTTCGGTGCTAGACATAAAAAAAACTTCTCAGTTGTTGACAATGCAATTGCTCC
Organism: Galaxias olidus; assembly: GCA_026901105.3. Lineage (NCBI taxonomy): Eukaryota > Metazoa > Chordata > Actinopteri > Galaxiiformes > Galaxiidae > Galaxias > Galaxias olidus. The sequence continues at coordinate 849,111 of JAPMUY010009769.1, forward strand.
CTATACTAGGGAAACCAAGAGTAGGGAACATGGGCTTTAAAGCAATGTAGATGTACAGAATGAGACTTTACCTTGTTATATTGTTGTGGAGCCACTGATGCATGGCCTTAGATTTCAGTATATGAAAGCAAGTGCAAGTCATTCACAGTTGTAATAGCCAAACCCTATTTTTGATATTACAATGGAAAATAAACAATAGTTGTTTGCCACAGCGTGGAATATCGTCAACAGAAAATGCCAGGATGTGAGTTTCATGACAACAGAATGCTGTACAGCAGGAAAAAAACACGCTTACGAGAAGTGGAACTTACCGCACAATAACCTTCTCCCATGGAAAAACCAAGGATTAAACACCATTCATATTTATATGACGACAGAATCATGCTATTTCAAGTTTGGCAATTGCATGCGTATGGCTTGGCTATGATCTAGGAAACAACATAGATTTAGTCAGGAAATAGAAACAACAGGAGCTGGCAATACCGTAGACACCTCAAAAGAAGAAAACATTACAGCAATGTAAGCCTATTACCCATCCATGGACAGTGTCTAAATGTCAAATATGAATTCACGCAATAATACCTTTCTGTGTGTTCTCGTACTGTGACCTAAGGCTATTTCATGATCGCTTTTAGGGTTGAAGGCTGCGCTGTGGGGAGGGAAGGGGGGTAAAAACACAGCCAGGGCCAGGCCTTTTTCAGTAACACTTTGCTTCCTGGCAAAAAAAAGTGCACTTTTAATCCGGCAGATTCTGAGGCAATTACTTTAGGAATCTGCTCCAGGCATGGTTGTCAGACCAGCTATAAAATGCCATAACTTACGGCAGCTAGCCATACATATCATCTCAGATGTGCTCTGTGGCTTTTCTTCGAGGAGTCATAAGAAGTTCTTCTCTACGCTTGTAATGTTGGATCATCATCATCATCATCATCCACTCAGTTGCTAAGCAGCGTACTTCCCACCATTGTAGCAGCCCAGCGAGTGACAAAACTGATAATAACATCTCGCAATTGGCAACAGCGCCTGCTAGATCTACCAATTCAATTGAATTTTCAATGTAACCTAGATGGACCATGCCTTGAGGCTTTGATCATTAGCATTGTAATTATTCCAGTGCAGAGAATCACAAACAACCATGGAGCCCAGATCTTCAGGGGGCTCCCTGATCACTATTCTTGGGCAACTAGCCTATTTTACAAGCCTATTTGAAGACATCGAAGAGATGGACCGACTTTACCTAAACAGCATCACAATCAGATAGCAGAATATGATTAACTAATATTATACAATTGATATTTTAGTAATCAATCGCTGCTACAAGGGGAAATAAATGAACTCCCAACAGAAATGAATTGTCTCTTTTGAGCCATCATTGAGAATTTGGGTCGTAACTGATTATCACAAGCAGTGTAAGAATATAGGGCAGAATAATTGACCATAATTTGTTTTGAGGGAGGGAGGAGCGGTAGACTGAATGAGTGTTCCTGTGACAGTCCAAAACGCTAGTCCTGTCATTGTAAAGGTGTTTGACTACAGATGCTTGCTTTGCTCTCCGTTAAAGAGAATCCACGGGGGGATATGTAAGGATTTAAATGATCAAAGCCCTCAATTTGGAAAGTGCAGCAAAGTGGCCAGTAAACGAACCAAAGGGGCATCCACGTTGCTAGAACCGACTCAAGTGTGATTCTGTCTTTAAATGGAAAATACAACCCTGGGATCATAGACAATTATAAGAAGGCCGGCCATAATGAAGGCAGAACAGCCAAGTAAAGACACTGCTATGTCACAAAACACAAGCGTTCAAGTAAACCTCAACTGCGTTTTCGCAACTTTTTATGACTTGCCAGATCAAATCATGTTAGGACATTTGTAAGATATCCTTACGTTCTCCAATATCTAGTTAATTCAGTTCCTGGGGTAAGAAAAGAAAGGCAACCGTGGAGGTTGGGATCAGATGGTAAGTGCGGGGAACCAGATTGGAGGCAGAGACATCAGATGGCCTTATAAGAGATGGGAGGCTGGGGGGTAGGGAGGGATGGGACAGGGTGGGGCACATCCAAGTAATCAAGCGTTTCGGGCAGACCAATGTGGCAGACACAAAGGAGCTGTCTGATACACATGGGCCCACTGACCAGACAAGGTGCCAGATGCGTGACTACTCAGTCTGACATGCAGAGACAAATCAAGACTGGTGTGTCTCCCTTTTGCGACACACTGGTCGAAGGATGTTGTACAAATGTTGAGACTCAACAACAGTCTGTGATGGAGTAAACAGTAAGTATTTGTGCCCGTGTCACACCTTCCTTCCCTCAGCCAGACATGGATGAGAATTGATATTTATTTAGCCTTGTAGATCACTTGATCCTCTAACACTTTGCAGCTCGTTCGCTGGTGGATGAGTCATGTCATAGGGCAGGGCTTCAGCAATCACAAAACAAAATAAAGTCTTGTCTACTCACACTATCTACATTAATTAACAATTCAGAAACCTGAAGTAAAATACCCTCTGACAACGTGTGTGTGTGTGTTTGTCCAAGAATGTCTCAGTTGAGTAGACACAAACGGAAAATGAGACAAAGAAAGCACTCGTTCTTTTAGGTTAGCATTTCACACTCCAACTCTAACACAATGTTTGAAAACAACTAGGCAGCACATGGTAAAGGGGAGGAAAATTAAAAGCATTAGAGCTTCACCATCATACAAACTCTAAAATGCCACGCTCGAGACCTAGCTGGTCCATCCCCAGGTTGTAAATAATGCTTCCCTTAGGGAAATCAATCCCTTTTTAGATGAATTGTGATTAAAATCAAAGGCAACCAATAAGGAAGAAATATCTAACATTTCAAGTCCTGTATCTATCCCTTGAACTCTCTTCCCTGCACCCAGTGCTAACGGCATTTTCAAAGATTATAGTGACTCAAATGGTACAGTATACCATTTCCCAGTGTTGTAATGCACAGTAGGTGGTGTGTACATTGTGTCTGGGAAGCTCTTCTCTCAACACTGTCTGGGTACTTTATGGCATCCATTCATCCTCTGCATGTCTCATTCTCCGTCCACATCCGCTTCTCGGGTCAATACTAATTGATCATAATGCATTTAGGTCACTGTTTAAGGGGAAATGGTGCATACCCCCAAAAAACCTTTTGTGATAAATGTATAATATCGAGACGACTAATCTGGCGGTATTCTGATCTATCTAATCTGGCATGCATGTAGTTATACATGAGCTTAACTTCCTAAATCAGCTGCACACATGGGATAGAGCAGGATTGTTAGGTAAACTACTTTGACATATCAACATAGTTTAAACTAAATAATCCCCACAGGAACAGTTTTGATTGGCTATAAGTGTGTGTATGAATGTGAATGATGACATGCTGAAACATATTGCACCCCAGCTAGGATGGATTAAAAGCAAAGGCTTTCATCGACCAGACGTCCAATCTGACAGTAACCCGGAGCTGCCCTTTCTCCCCCTGTCTTTTCCCTTTCTCCCACACTTTGTTCCCTCCTCTTTTCCTTCGTCTCCGTTTTAGCCGTGCCCTTCAGCACAACAGAGGAAATCAAAGAGGTCTGATTTTAAAAAAGTACGACAGGCTTGGATGGTTGCAGGACCTAACACAGTGCTTCTTTCTCGATATGTCACAGCTTGCAGATGGGACTGTTGAGACAGACTGTCACCGAGAGAGCCTAAGTGAAAGAAGCGCTGTGTGCCCTTTCTGTCACCCCATCACAGTAGGCAAATCCCCAACACTTCTCTTGTCATCATAATCATCATCATCTGTGATAAATTGCCAAATGTTTGCCCCAGAATCAAAATGTCTCTGCTCAAACCCATGGACTACTTCGCCCTTTGCTTTTTCTGTAAGCTTGAGTAATACAATCACTATACTATATATAAAGTTTAGCTTTCTGTGCTTACCTCTCTTGTGACTGCTCCTCATACATCCTCTCTTTTCCTTCTTTAAAGAGGCGGATTGCCCGTTTGGATTTCTTCATCAGGCTATCAATGTAGATCTTAAAATATTCATTCTCACTGAGTTGAGTGAGCCTTTGACTCTCCTCATATTTGCACAGTATTAGCCTTAGGTGCTGGTATGTGTCAGGTAGTATATCCAAGATGTATGGAGGACTGTTTTTAAGCTGAAGTCTGGGATTTTGGCATAGGCGGACCTGGAAAGACATGATATATTATTAGAAACTTTTGTTAGACTAAGTTAGTTAGTTTGTTCATAAACAATAAAAACAAATGTAGAAACTTTAAATGACAGACAGCATAGAGTTTGTAAATCCCTTAAAAATAGATTTGATCAAGATAAATTTGCATCAGAACATTGCTATGAGTGAATTCAAGGATTATAACTGTGACAGTAAACCCGGCTACTGTCACACATTCTTCCAATAACATACAATGCTTCAGACTTACAACTTTGTCCATAAGTTTCCATGTTTTTTCCACTGTTCGTCGGTCGGCGGCAGCTTGTTTAGGTGGTCCCACTGCATCCTGAATGGCATCGATTATTCCTAAAATCCGGCCCTTACTTCTGTTTGGTCCACGTCCGCCTGGATTTCGACCACTAAGAGCAGTTGCCATTTCCTACACACTGATTTAAACAGGAGTCATTAGAGCTTTTCAAGAGGTAAGCCTAGCACACAAGGAGCCTAATAATACACTAGCACACAACATTCTTGGCCTACTCCGCCTTGCAACAATGTAAAAACATCAGAGACCGCACATGCACGAGCACAAGAGAACTTGGTTGAAAATAATATAAAAGTAATCTGTCCTACAATGAAGTTGCTAGAAATAAAAAATATCTTAAAGTAACGCACAAAGTCGTCAGAAATACTACTTGTGCATTATTAAATGTTTGTATCTCTTTCTTAATTAACGTAATAAGCGAAAATTGTTTAACAGTTAACCAAGGAGTTCAGTTGAAGAGGTGTAAATCTAGGCATTTGTTTATTGAATTAAAATAGCTAAATAAAAAAGTATTTACTTACTGCAAACACTATAGCAAACCTGGGAATGTCGATGGAATTCTGTTATGCTGAAAGCAGTCCACATTCAGTGCGATCTGTCAAAAGGAAAGCAACCAATCGAAAGTGGGCTATCTACCGATGTGATGATCTTTTCGTTAGTCGCCTGTCAATCGTCCATCTCTTTTTTAGGACTATCTTAATATCATTTTCAAGCAGTTAAGGTAACTCGTATTCTTTTTAATAAAACTGAGTGCGTACGACAGACAGCTGTGTAAAGCTGTTTACGACACAATCTGCGCCCCTACTGGAGCGTAGGACTGTTGTTGGTGGGAGGGACAATGTAGCCATGAAGCAATATTCACCAGGAACCTATCGAAAACGGCGTTTTCGATGAAGACCCGTCTACTAAATTGATAGAGTCGCCGCGGCACCAATTGTAGGACAGAACGGCGAAGCGAACAATGCACGGAGGCTGCGCCCGAATAAATCGACAAAATGCACTTTATTTATCGGAAACAAATTAGTTAAATATCCTTAGGGAAGTACAAGGCCACATGGGACAGCGGTGGTGATATAAAAAAAAAAGTTACAATGAGATTATACCTTGTCTATGACATTGTCTAACGAGAAACTATGATCATAATCTTACGATCGTGTCAATTCAAGTCCCTTCTTTCTGAGGTGTTCTTTCTGTTTTCCAATAAGCCACTATTATGGCCCATGGTTTAGTTGCAGAGTAGCCTATAGGATATGCAAATTACACATTAAAACATTTTCAACTATAATCTATATCCAGGACAGTAGTACCTAGTTAATACTGTTACAAGTTGTTTTTAAGAAAGATGAAAGACAATTTGATTTGATACAATGCACGTTGTAACATAATTCAACAACCAGTAGTTTATGAAATTGTTGTGTTCTAAAGACCTATTCAGCAGTGCAAATTGTAGAAAATGTGGCAATTATCAAAAGCCACGACGGAATGGAAGAGCCTGCTTGCTTCTAAAGAAAAGCTACATAATGACATTCATAATAATTAAATACTGATTTACATAATGTTAGATCTCTTCGTTAAGCCAACATACAACATAATATAAAAAAAAACCTTGGCTAGCCCAGGCCATGCTTTACAAATATTTATGGCAAATTGCACCTCTAAAAATGTCTAGAATCAGTAAAATCAAGATATAAGACAATAATATGATTGTAATATAGTGTTGTGTTCTCTGATTTGCTATTGTTGATAACGTTGCTGCTAAATTCAACACTGTTTGTCTGTTTTACTGCAATTGTTTACTTTAGTAACAAAATAACAGCAGCAAGAATGACCCTCTCCAAATAAGCAGACCGTAGAGAAACAGTTGAATCCTTGAAAAAAAAAGATATGAATGCAAAATGTAAGATTTTGAACACACAACGGTTTGTTTTGCAAGTGGTAACGATTTTAAGCGTTGTCTAAGGTTTTGAAAAATGTTCTGAAATGAGTGCCTAAGCAAGCGACTTGCAAAAAAACTAATAGTGAAACGGGTGATTTACGTGGGTGATTTAAGATATCTGGCGCCATCTACTGGACAGATGGGTAAAATATAATTTTCTTTTCAATATCAAGCTACACTTCTGTTACAATTACAAAACATACCTGAAATTAACAACACCCAGTGGGACACACGAAAACACAATTGAACACCAATCTGTCTGAGCCTTAGTGCCACAAATTGACATTAGGTAATCTCGCCTCTTTTGTGAGAACTTTGCACACATGGAAGCAAGAGCAATAAGAAGGGTTAGAGGAAGAGGAACACAGAGAGGAGTAGGAGGAGTAGGAAGACGACAAGAACAACGACAATAGATGGAGACATACTGTCTCTCTGGCAACATTAGGGCCACTTTGGTGGACCATGTCATACTGTACTTCATGGCCTGACAATGAGGGAGGCTGGGCAGAAAGACCAGCCCAACCTGAGTCGCTACACGGTAGCATCCATACGTAATACGGATCTTTAGACTGGAGAACAGGTACAGTATGTCTTACAGTACATTTCTACACTGCACTTACAGTGCATCCGGAAAGTATTCATACCCCTTCACTTTTTCCACATTTTATTATGTTACAGCTTAATTCCAAAATGGATTAAATAAAAAAAAATTCTCAACATTCTACACACAATACCGCATAATGTCAACGTGAAAAAAGGGTTTTTGAATTTTTTGCAAATGTATTAAAAATAAAATACTAAAATATCACATGTACATAAGTATTCACACCCTTTACTCAATACTTTGTTGAAGCACCTTTGGCAGCAATTACAGCCTCAAGTCTTCTTGAGTATGATGCTACTAGCTTGGCACACCTATTTTGGGGCAGTTTCTCCAATTCTTCTTTGCAGATCGTCTCAAGCTCCATCAGGTTGGATGGGGAGCATCGGTGCACAGCCATTTTCAGATCTCTCCAAAGATGTTTAATAGGGTTCAAGTCTGGGCTCTGGCTGGGCCACTCAAGGACATTCACAGACTTGTCCCGAAGCCACTCCTTTGTTATCTTGGCTGTGTGCTTAGGGTCATTGTCCTGTTGGAAGGTGAACCTTCGCCCCAGACTGGAGAGGTCATCAGAGATCTCTCTGTACATTGCTGCATTCATCTTTCCCTTGATCCTGACAGTCTCCCAGTTTGCTGAAAAACACCCCCACAGCATGTGGCTTCACCCAGGTGATGAGCAGTGCCTGGTTTCTCAGTGTGGTTTCATCCAGAGAATTTTGTTTCTCATGGCTGAGAGTCCAGGTGCCTTTTGGCAAACTCCATGCGGGCTGTCATGTGCCTTTTAGAGTCTATCATAAAGGGTGGTTCCAAACTTCTTCCATCTTGCAAATGATGGAGACCACTGGTGACGAAGGCAGCTTCTCCCCCGATTGCTCAGTTGGGACCTTCACTTCTTCCATGCTGCAGACATGCTGCAGACATTTTTTTGTACCCTTCCCCAGATCTGGGCCTCGATACAATCCTGTCTCGGAGGTCTACAGACAATTCCTTGGACTTCATAACTTGGTTTGTGCTCTGACATGCACTGTCAACTGTGGGACCTTATATAAACAGGTGTGTGCCTTTCCAAATCATGTCCAATCAATTGAATTTACCACAGGTAAAGTCCAATCAAGTTGTAGAAACATCTCAAGGATGATCAGTGGAAACGGGATGGCCCTGAGCTCAATTTTGAGTGTCACAGCAAAGGATGTGAATACTTATGTACATGTGATATATTTTTTTATTTTTTTTTATACATTTGCAAAAAATGCTAAAAAACTTTTTTTACTTTGTCATTATGCGGTCTGTGTATGTGGAATGTTGAGAATTTTTTTTTAATTTAATCCATTTTGGAATTAGGCTGTAACATAATAAAATGTGGAAAAAGCGAAGGGGTATGAATACTTTCCGGATGCACTGTATGTAATTGGTGCACATCATTCTGCATCACAGTAGAATACTATGCACTCCTACAATAGTAGGTATATACTGTATGTTCCTCAGTGAACCAAAAAAAAAAAAAGGTACAGTCCTGTGAATTACATGAAATACAGTTTTGATGTTACAGTACTTTTATTACTAGTAATAGTACTAGTAATTTTCTACAAAACTGCCAGACAACCTCATGAGGGTGAAAGGCAACGTCTGTCCACCCAAGAACAGGAACTGGTCATTAGCAACAAAACTATCCACCCCATCCCTTACAAATTTACATTTACCCTTACATACAAACATTACACTGTAATTTTACTGTCATCATTTTTTATTTCCGTTTACTAAGAGTAACACATTGTATTGATTACTGCATCTTTCACATAAGGCTGTATGATTAAAATGGTAAACAAGGACAGCAGTGTTTTGTATAAAGCATATCAGTGTCTTGTTGCTGCTTTGAGTGGTTAATTCAGATGTTGCATGTATGTATCATTAGGGACCAACATACCATTTTGAAAAAGGATTGTTAGGTTTTGATTGCAGAGTTTAATTTGGACAAAGAACTGACATGTTTAGCTCCAAGTGGTGTGTATCATGTGGCTTGTGTGTAGAGTTTTAACATGAAATAATATATAAAAAAAAACAATTGTTAATTCCAGTTGAAAACTATATTAAAATATATGAGATTTGAGTAAGGACCTAAAATAAATAACATAATCATCCAGTGGTGACCACTGCCATTAATGAAAGGTATTGAATGCATCAACTTTAAGTAGGTTTAAACAAATTTTAAGTTAAAATGATCACAATGTATTTGAACTAAAACGTTAACGTTATATTATGTCATACAGTAATGTGCCGCTTAGCATAAGAGGTATAAAGTAATACCTATTCATTTAGCAATATCATATTGATTCTACAGTGTTTGTTTAGTGTAAAAATGAACCCTCCCAACCTTTCCCTTATGACAGTCTGTATGCATGGTGATTACTCTGGGTACATATCAGGAGAAATACTGTAAGGGATCATGGGCACTGTGCCAACCAAAGGGCATACAGAAGACCCGTCCTTATCAGAGAGCTGCAGCTGATGTTAGGGCACGGTGTATGACGTTCTGACACCCATGTGGCAACTGTCATCCAATCACACTGAGGATCATTTAGTGCTAGGCAGACGGGCAAACGCCCAAATTAGGTTGGTCCAATAATGTGGTGATCGGAGATATATGATGTTTATGTGACTATTTGTCCATCTCAGCTGTTCTGGCTGCTACATCAAAACAAACCAGTACATTAAAGACTTACAAGAGTCATATTTCTGTCAAACAGTTTACTACAGTCAACACAAGAGAAGATTGAGGTGAGAAAATCAATAATTCTTTTGTACATTTTAACTATTGTCCTTCAATTAATCATAATTTTGGTATATTTTTTGGAAAATATTAGTTTGCAAATAGAACCTTGTTTTTATTCTTAATCAGGTTAATGACCTCATGGAAACTATTTGTCCCACCATGGCAGAACTGAAAGACTATGGTAAATAATGGTATTAGTAGTAATAAACAAGTTATAAAATGTATTATTAATATAATTTATATTTTTGGTGTTGTTAAAGTTGTAGTATACAGTAAGTATGTTTTTCTTGGCAGGCTTGTAAGTAACTGAGTCATTTAGTGAACAATTTCCTTTGGAGAAATGTAACAGAAATGGAACAACGTATTCATTTTTTTCAACACTGCCTTTATCCAGATTTAGAGGGTGCATAACATATAACTGAACATCCCAAGTGAGAAAGATAGATGTACCCTCTGATGGTCAGTTAAATATGAATTAAAGATACATTGGCTAGTAATTACTTTCATTTATACTGGGAAATACAAAATGAATAAATAAATAAAGCAATGAACTATCAATAATATGAAAAAACTTAATTTAAGGTAAGTAGAGGTAATACTAAAATAATACAGAAACTGGTATGCTGCAGTCTTAAAATGAATGGATAAATCAATTGATCCAATCTATCTTTATTTTTAATTATTTCATTCTAAGGCAAGTGTGTCAAATGTATTTCAACTATACACAATTATCTTTTAGTTGGAAATATGGTGGAGAGGTTCAGAGAGTGGATCTGGGGTGAAATCAGCTGTAGGAACATTGCAGAGGCAGTGATATCAAAACAGCTGATTGGGAACGTCCATTGCTGCTATCAGAGAAGCCCATTGCCCTTCGAAGTAAATAAGGGCGTTGTATGAAGCTGCCAAACCCAGTACACCACAAACCAAAGTTAACTATAATATAATAATGGCATTGCACCTGGTAATGAAACCGGGAGAACATGCTCTCTCATAGGTAAGAAAAGTGTGTTCATTTCAAAACTGATTGATGCAAACATAATAATATTGCCATTTCTATAACATACAGAAAGAGGGCAACAGAACAGCAAGACAACACAAACAGACCTGGACCAAACATTGGGAGAAGTCCAGAAAACTCAAGGACCCAAAATGAACATACATTTAGAAGAAGGCAGTCTTCAAAGACGCAGACAAGAAACATTGCAAGCTATTAACGAGATTGAAAGACTTTGGGAGGTAACAAAATGGGAGAGAAATGAAATTGACATCCTAAAGGCAAAGGTTCAACAACAACAGGAACATATTGATAGGCTGCAAGCTGAAAAACCAGAGCAGTCTATTGTAAAGGACAAAATAAGTAAAGGAATAAGCTACCAGCATGAAGAGGCAAATCAAGCGAATTATTGGACGGATCAGAATAAAGCAGAAATTGAAAGACAGACAAACGTTTTCAAAAAAATAGAGGAACAGAAGAGGGGGGGGAAAGAGCCATATGAACTAGTAAAGAAAGATCTAAAGAAAGTCAAACAGGAATTGGAAATGCTTTGGAATGAGTTGGAAATGGGAGGACGCCAGGAAGAGGGCAGATTGATGAATAGAGACAAGGAAGAACTGAACAGGAAGATGGACGAAATCATGAAAGAGAGGGGTCATATGGAGACTGTAAGGTGTGATGTCCAAAGAGAGCCAGAAGAGATTGAGGGGAAGATAGCGACAACAAGGCTGGAGGTGAACAAGCTTGAAACGATGAAGGCTGATGTTCAGCAGCAGAAGGAATATATTGAGAATAAAATGGTTGAGACACGCACGGAAAGAGATGAAATAGAAAAAATGAAATATGAAGTACAAGTTCACAAACAGGAACTGGAAAGAAAAATGCTAAAAGTGAAGGCAGAAATGGATGAACTTAATCATACAAGGGAGATTATAACAAAACAAAAACAAGAGCTTGAGCACAAGTTGTATATGACTAAGAGAGAGACAGAAGAAATGGAGATTTTGAGATCGGAAATTGGCATAAAGCAAAAGGACATTGCACAGAAGAGTAGAAAAACCATGAGGAAAATGGAGGAGGTTGAACAACTGAGGGCTGGAATAGAGCAAGCTAAACAAGAAATAGATCAACGAAACGAAGAGACAGAAAGACAGAAAAATGAGATTGAAAGGGGCAAAGCTGAAATACAGATGGCAAAGGAAGAATTGGAGATCAATCCAAATTCAACGATTCAGAAAATAATTGAAGGGGTTGAGAAAACTACAGGTATGATTCGACAAATTAAATCAGACATGGAAAAAATAATGGAAGAAACTCTTCAAGACATGAATTATGAAAACAGTCTGAACGCTAATATTCAGAGATTGTTTTTAGATGTGGAGCAAATCAGTGAAGTTTTAGGAAGGTTAAAAGAAGAAATGGAGAAATGCAAAAAACAGCTAAAAGTGGAAGAAGACCAAATCAAACAGATGGAAGATATTGCAAAGAAAACAGAAAGCGGGCTGGACCACAGACTAGAGAAGATTATGCCGGAGAGGGGGGAGCTACAAATGAAAAAGATGAGCGTTAGGAGAAAGAAAGTTTGGACTTCAAATGTAGGCATTACAAAAGAAGTGATGCAAAAGACAATTGAGAAAGTTGAAGAAAACAGGGAAACAGGCAAGGTAAGCAAAGCATTTCCTCCCTTAAACACAAAACAAAAATATCATACATTTATGGTCAACTAATACAAAATTGTATTGTCGGAAATAGGAAAATCAGTATGAGTAGTCCAAAGTTCTTTCAAATATTGTATATGGTATCACAACTAGGCTTAATCAAAATTTCATAAAGATTTTATATTATCTAAATAGCAAGATAAATGAGCCGCTAAATGTTGCTTATTCAAAGGCCACCAATTCATAATAAATTGTGCCGTTCTTATATTTGTGATTGTTGCGAAATCTGTTACCAGCCTATTAGCAGTCTGTCTCAGATAGACTGTGGTCGAGTTCAGGCAGATTAAATTATCGTGTTGACAACAAATTAAAAGGAGTTAGGTAATTGAGACACGGAGAACGATTTGGTTACAGCTGGGCTAATATGTGAGGATTGTTATCGTATAGTGGGCTTGAATTTGTACATTTCAAATACTGATAGTGAAATAATTTTCACATTTTGTTTTCAATATTTTAAAACAATATGAACTAATTCATTGTGACCTGCCATTCAGTAAAAAAAAATAGAATTATTCTACAGTGCCAACGGCACCTTTAGTCACCTAAAACAGAGTTAACATGCCTCTACTTTAATCTGTGTGTCTGTAATGTGGTTGGTTGTATTTTAGAGTGAAGTAGTAGAAGGTTTCTGCACACCTGGATGGTTTGTCTGTATTTGCATTTTATGGTTTGAGTTTTATTAATAATTCTGCACAGCTGTAAACAACTGTGTGTAGTTGCACATCCATCTTTAACTGCAAGAAGATTTGTGTAAATTCAATAAAATATTTCAGTGAACCTGAAATTGTTGGCCAGATTAAGTCTTGACATACAATGTTCTGCACTATTTATTTTTGACACATACTTGTTAATGCATGGAACATCAGTTTGATGGATGCAACAAAACAACACTTTTTTTGTCTACAGGTTTTCCTTAAGCAACCATCTCAAGTGAAAGCTTTCAAAAGGAGAAAGTCCCAAGATCAAGGGGAGTCTGAGCCCAAACAATGGGAATTGAAATCTTTAGAAAATATTGAAGAGAGACAATTGGCAGTAGGAAAAGACTACATTAAAAAACAAACTGAAACAGTTAACCCTATCCATGAAATTACCAAAAACGATGAAAAATGTGAGAAGGAATTTAGAGTTAAGTTAGTTGAAAGAAGGGCACCACAAGAAGAAATGCAGCAGTTGCAACAAGAAAAAGTGCAGCTTCTTAATAGGAAGTTAGAATTTCAAAAGCAGAGTGGGGAAAATAATGTGGTCACTGAGTATATTAAGAGGGAAAAGGAATTAACAATACAAGGTCGAATTGAAATTCAAAAGCAGGAGATGGAGGACCAGATGCAAAACATCAAGAGAGAGATGAGAGAGATGGAGCTGCTGAAGTCTGAGCTGGAGATGAAGAGGAGGGAAAATGAAAAGGCAGGGAGGAAGGCCATGAGAAAAAAGGAAGAGATAGAGCGTGATCAAAAAAGACTCAAAATGGACACAGTAAAAAGACAAAGAGAACTGGATCAAAGATTGGAGAAAACAATGAGAGAGAGGGATGAGTTAGACATTCTCAAAATTAAAATGCAAAGACAAAAGGAGGAGCTGGAACAGAAGATGGAAGAATCTCACAGGCAGAAGAAAAGCATGGAAGACATGGCCATTCATATAGAAAACCAAAGAAAAGAATATGAGAGTATTAAAGAGGGAATTGAGAAAGAAAAACTAGACATACACCATATACGTGAGAATATCACAAAGGAGAGAGCTGAGCTGAAACTACTGAAAAATGAACTGAAACAACAGATGGATGACATCAGATCTGCTGAAGAGGACCAAAGAACAGAGAAGGAACAAATTAAAAAACTGAGGATATATGTTGAAAAAAACGAAACAACAGTGGAAGATGAAGGCGTAATTGAAAAAGACATTGATCATTTTAAACAGAGACAGGTGGAAATTGCGAGAGAAAGAGTAGATGTTGACAATCAGGTTTCGAAACTCATGGAAGAAAAAGAGATTACAAAAGTGCAAATACAAACTGCTGTAGTTGACTTAGAGCAGAAAAATCAAGAGATTGTCAGATTGACGGCAGAAATCACTGACTTACAGAGACAGAGGGAAGAGGTGGCCAAATGGATAGAGAAACACAAGAAAGCGATGAAAAATATTGAGCAAACAAATGAGGATTTGCAGAGACAACGTGAGGACATAGACAATTTGAGGATAGAGACCAATGAAGAAAGAAATGAAAAAGAGAAATTAAAATCATCACTACAGGTGGAGAGGAAGGACATAAAAAACAAGACGCTACAGGCTAATACCCAAACTGACCCATTAAACAATACGGGAGAAAACATTCATAGACAAAAACGGGAGATGGAGGACCAGATGCAAAACATCAAGAGAGAGATGAGAGAGATGGAGCTGCTGAAGTCTGAGCTGGAGATGAAGAGGAGGGAAAATGAAAAGGCAGGGAGGAAGGCCATGAGAAAAAAGGAAGAGATAGAGCGTGATCAAAAAAGACTCAAAATGGACACACTAAAAAGACAAAGAGAACTGGATCAAAGATTGGAGAAAACAATGAGAGAGAGGGATGAGTTAGACATTCTCAAAATTAAAATGCAAAGACAAAAGGAGGAGATGGAACAGAAGATGGAAGAATCTCACAGGCAGAAGAAAAACATGGAAGACATGGCCATTCAAATAGAAAACCAAAGAAAAGAGTTTGAGAGTATTAAAGAGAAAGATGAAGCAAAGCGGCGACAACTGGAGGTGATAGAAGAGAGGATTGAGAAAGAGAAACTTGAAATACACCACATCCGTGAGAATATCACAAAGGAGAGAGCTGAGCTGAAACTACTGAAAAATGAACTGAAACAACAGATGGACGACATCAGATCTGCCGAAGAGGACCAAAGAACACAAAAGGAACAAATTGAACAACTGAAGATATATGTTGAAAAAAAGAAAACAACAGTGGAAGATGAAGGTGTAATTGAAACAGACATTGACCATCTTAAACAGAGACAGGAGGAAATTGTGAGAGAAAGAGTAGATGTTGACAATCAGGTTTCTAAACTCATGGATGAAAAGGAGATTACAAAAGTGCAAATACAAACTGCTGTAGCTGACTTAGAGCAGAAAAATCAAGAGATTGTCAGATTGACGGCAGAAATCACTGACTTACAGAGACAGAGGGAAGAGGTGGCCAAATGGATAGAGAAACACAAGAAATCGATGAAAAATATTGAGCAAACAAATGAGGATTTGCAGAGACAACGTGAGGACATAGACAATTTGAGGATAGAGACCAATGAAGAAAGAAATGAAAAAGAGAAATTAAAATCATCACTACAGGTGGAGAGGAAGGACATAAAAAACAAGACGCTTCAAGCTGACCCATTAAACAATACGGGAGAAAATATTCATAGACAAAAACAGGAGATGGAGGACCAGATGCAAAACATCAAGAGAGAGATGAGAGAGATGGAGCTGCTGAAGTCTGAGCTGGAGATGAAGAGGAGGGAAAATGAAAAGGCAGGGAGGAAGGCCATGAGAAAAAAGGATGAGATAGAGCGTGATCAAAAAAGACTCAAAATGGACACAGTAAAAAGACAAAGAGAACTAGATCAAAGATTGGAGAAAACAATGAGAGAGAGGGATGAGTTAGACATTCTCAAAATTAAAATGCAAAGACAAAAGGAGGAGATGGAACAGAAGATGGAAGAATCTCACAGGCAGAAGAAAAACATGGAAGACATGGCCATTCATATAGAAAACCAAAGAAAAGAATATGAGAGTATTAAAGAGGGAATGGAGAAAGAAAAACTAGACATACACCATATACGTGAGAATATCACAAAGGAGAGAGCTGAGCTCAAACTACTGAAAAATGAGCTGAAACAACAGATGGATGACATCAGATCTGCCGAAGAGGACCAAAGAACACAAAAGGAACCAATTGAACAACTGAGGATATATGTTGAAAAAAAGAAAGCAACAGTGGAGGACAGAGGTGGAATGGAATGGGAAATCTGTAATTTGAAACAGGGAAATATGGCAACTGTAACAGATAAGGTTGATGTTTACAAACTAAGAGAAGAAAAGGAGATCATAAAAGTGCAAATAATAAATGCTGTGGTTAACTTGGAGCAGAAAAATCTGGAAATTGAGAGACTAAATGCAGAAATCCATGAATTACAGAGACAGCAGGAAAGGGAGGTAAAATGGATAGATGATTCCAAGAAAGAAATTACAAATATTAAGGAAACAAAAGAGAATTTGAGAAAACAAATTTTCTGTGTTGAAAAGAAGAAAAGTGATACAGATAATCAAGTAAATCAATTGAAAGAAGAAGAAAAAATGTTGGAGGAGAAAGTAGACAAAATGAAAGAGAGGATTCATTCTGAAATGCAACAACAAAAAGAAAGCATGGAAAAGGAGAGAACTGAAGTAGAAAAGCAAGTTCTTGAACTGAAAGAACAAGAACATACCTTGAAGGAGAACATAGACAAAATGAAAGGATCTTGAAAGATTCACTGAAATGCAACAACAAAAAGAAAGCATGGAAGAAGACAGAACTGATGTAGAAAAGCACATAGTTGAACTGAGAGACAGAGAACAAACTTTGAAGGACAACATAGACAAGATGAAAGACAATCTGGAAAAAATGAAATCCGAAATGCAGCAACAAAAAGGTAATATTGAAAAAGAGAAAAGTGATGCCGAAAAGCACATGATAGAACTGAAAGAAAGAGAACAAACTTTGAAGGAGAACATAGGAAAGAATGAAAGTACATTGGAAACTATGCATTCTGAAATACAACAACATAAAGAAAGTATAGAAAAAGAGATGAATGATGCAGGGAAGCAAGTCAGTGAACTAAAAGAACAAGAAAAAACTTTGAAAAACAACATGGAATTGATGAAAGACGTCCTTGAAACGATGCGTTCAGAAATTCAACAACAGAAAGACAATATAGAAAAAGACAACAGAGAAGCAGAAAAGCGCCTGGTTGATATGAAAGAGCAAGAACAAACCTTGAAGGAGAACATAGACAAAATGAAAGAGAGGATTCATTCTGAAATGCAACAACAAAAAGAAAGCATGGAAAAGGAGAGAACTGAAGTAGAAAAGCAATTATTTGAACTGAAAGAACAAGAACATACATTGAAGGAGAACATAGACAAAATGAAAGGTAATCTTGAGAAGATTCACTCTGAAAGGCAAAAACAAAAAGAAAGCATGGAAGAGGACAGAACTGATGTAGAAAAGCACATAGTTGAATTGAAAGACAGAGAACAAACTTTGAAGGAGAACATAGGCAAGATGGAAAACACCTTGGAAAATATGCGTTCTGAAATACAACAACATAAAGAAAGTATAGAAAAAGAGACGAATGATGCTGGGAAACAAGTCAGTGAACTGAAAGAGCAAGAAAGAACTTTGAAAAACAACATTGAATTGATGAAAGATGTCCTTGAAACGATGCGTTCAGAAATTCAACAACAGAAAGACAATATAGAAAAAGAAAAAAGAGAAGCAGAAAAGCACCTGGTTGAAATGAAAGAGCAAGAACAAACCTTGAAGGAGAACATAGACAAAATGAAAGAGAGGATTCATTCTGAAATGCAACAACAAAAAGAAAGCATGGAAAAGGAGAGAACTGAAATAGAAAAGCAAGTATTTGAACTGAAAGAACAAGAACATACATTGAAGGAGAACATAGACAAAGTGAAAGAGAGGATTCATTCTGAAATGCAACAACAAAAAGAAAGCATGGAAAAGGAGAGAACTGAAGTAGAAAAGCAAGTATTTGAACTGAAAGAACAAGAACATACCTTGAAGGAGAACATAGACAAAATGAAAGGTAATCTTGAGAAGATTCACTCTGAAATGCAACAACAAAAAGAAAGCATGGAAGAAGACAGAACTGATGTAGAAAAGCACATAGTTGAACTGAGAGACAGAGAACAAACTTTGAAGGACAACATAGACATGATGAAAGACAATCTGGAAAGTATGAAATCCGAAATGCAGCAACAAAAAGGTAATATTGAAAAAGAGAAAAGTGATGCCGAAAAGCACATGATTGAACTGAAAGACAGAGAACAAACTTTGAAGGAGAACATAGGAAAGAATGAAAGTACATTGGAAACTATGCGTTCTGAAATACAACAACATAAAGACAGTATTGAAAAAGAGATGAATGATGCAGGGAAGCAAGTCAGTGAACTGAAAGAACAAGAAAGAACTTTGAAAAACAACATGGAATTGATGAAAGACGTCCTTGAAACGATGCAATCAGAAATTCAACAACAAAAAGACAAAACAGAAAAAGACAACAGAGAAGCAGAAAAACGCCTGGTTGATATGAAAGAGCAAGAACAAACATTGAAGGAGAACATAGACAAAATGAAAGAGAGAGTTCAATCTAAAATGCAACAACAAAAAGAAAGCATGGAAATGGAGAGAACAAAAGTAGAAAAGCAAGTGGTTGAACTGACAAAACAAGAACATACTTTGAAGGAGAACATAGAAAAAATGAAAGGTAAATTTGAGAAGATTCACTCTAAAATGCAACAACAAAAAGAAAGCATGGAAAAGGAAAGGACTGAAATAGAAAAGCAAGTGCTTGAACTGAAAGAACAAGAACA
>JAPMUY010009774.1:0-42500 GCA_026901105.3 Galaxias olidus
GTGTCATTCTCAATATTTTTCCTGTTGTCCATGGATGTACTAAGAAATTATGGGTGACATATTTGACTGTCTTTTTGTTCCCTAATGGATAAGGATGACATGAGCCGTAGTGCTGCCCGGAGGGTTTTTACCCAACGAACACAAGGTGTCTTCTCTGACCGTGTGAATTCACTACTTTTCATGTGTATGTTGTATTTCTCAAAAAAAAAACATTGTGAGAGCGTTATAAAGTTGTTTAATAAGTGGCACAACTCAGACTACATGATGATTTGATCTTCCGATTCAATTTGACCTTGGCTGTTTCATATCTCCCAGCTCTCCGCCGAGTCTGTTCACCCCTCTTTGCATTCTGTGATTCTTTGGCCAACGATTCTCTGGCTTTTTCTGTTCTTCTCCTGGCCCCCTCACCTCCCTCTACAGTCTGGCTGCCCATGTACATGCTCTCCATGTCAGGCCCAGCTGTTACTACAAACTCCTTGGAGGGCTTAGATACTCATTGCTAATGCTGACAACAGCACCATTCTTTCCAAAGACCAAATGCCCAACGTGGCCAGGAAAAATATATATTTATTTCCGTCTTTCTAGCAAATAATTTAACCAAACATTGTTTCAATTGACCATTTTCTACATTTGTTTGAAGATGTCTGGTATATAAGAATAAGAATATGAATAAACAGGTAAAATCACCTTTGTCATAGCAATGATTGTTACACAGTGATTTTGGGTGTTGTTTACTCCCAATGTGTTCAGCGTGTGTGTTCGTAAAGGTATTTATGACCCATGTGTGTATGTCTTCCAGGCAGTAAACCATTGCATTCCACAGACGGGCCATGGGACCAATTAATGCTGTGTGCCAGGGCTCCCTGAGGGAATCCCATCTGATTATTTACCTATATATCCTATCGGCAGCCAATCCCTCTCAGTAACCTCTGCAAACAGACAGATTGAGGAATAAGGACAAAGCTTATCACAATGCTAGCTAATATACAACACTGATTTTCACCATTTCAGGTTGGCTTCAACTTGAGAAGAATTGAAGCGCAATGGCTCGCTATTAGTCATCTTTATTTACTCTGTCTAATGCTAACTCCATGGTCTTGAAAATCTTTGTTGAAGTGGTGCACAGTTTTCAATTTTGAACCTAAATTTGCTAAAAGCCAACCTCGCTAGTCACTTCTTGTATATGTCACAATGTTCAGAACGTTCAGAGAGAGCCATATGTTTCTTCGAGAAACATTGCAGGTTTGAAACTTCTAGGATATTTCATGTCAGTCAAATTAATATAATATTGAGTTAGAGTAGTGCCTACAATCCAGGCAACAATGTGTGCGTGAATGGTTTTAGATATAATCCTATAACGGAAACATTATGATCCGATGCTTCTTTAACCCCCCCCCCCCCCCCTCTCTCTCTCTCTCTCTCTCTCTCTCTCTCTCTCTCTCTCACTCTTTCTTTCTTTCTTTCTTTAGTTCTTTCCCCCGTTCAACCTCCTGGTCCCATCCCCCCACATTCATGTTCTCTGTTATGATCCCGTTCTCTGTGATCCAATACTCTCTCCTTTCCCTCCTCTCCACTCAGGTCTGGATCCGAAGGATTTACCGACTACAAGTTGGTTTTACGTTTTACGGTTACTTCATACCGTCCAAACGAGAGTCTTCAAATCATTTCAAACGTGCATCTAAAATAACATAACATAACAGGGTTGAGAAATATGCCGTAATATATTATGTGTGATTTATGATATGCTATAGTATATTTGAAAATTGTAATTTTTTCAGCATACATATGTACTAAAATCATCGTGTATATTTCATAACGTATAAAACATCACAATATGTCAGCAGATTGTAGGGGCCTATAATAAGATGTATAGGGATAATATATATTTAGTTATAAACCTCTATAGCACTTCTAAAACAACACCGCAGGCAATTTCATCAGCATCAATGATTTCATATTTTGTTATTATTAAACAATCAAGACATGTGCGATATTTACACATTTAATGTTAGACTACTACTTTTTGATAACTGTACCTTGAAAACTGTATTATAAATGTATCCAATAAATATTTAGTTTACATAAAACCTGAAAGGGTTAAAAAACAAAAAAAAAACCCACAGGAGGTCTTGGTAACCAAAGAATTAAAATGATGTCAGAGGGTATATTGAAGCCCCTCTCTGCCAGCCTCCCTGAGCATATAACGTACGCGAGCGTCATGACAAGGAGGGTTCAAGTTAACTTTGCCGTCATGCACTGGCCGTTAGGCCTGTCTGTCAAATGTGTATGCTTTTTCATTGGCCTAAATCTTTCGGATTTATCATTCCATCTCGTGAAACTGCTGTGTGTAATCGCAGCTAGCTTTGCTATCATAGGCCTCCGCTGGTGTGCATAGTCCTTTAGTACTTATTTATTTTGAATGATACAGACAAATACGTATTTTTTTATTGAATACATACATTTATTGAACCAGATCTTTCAGATTTTCATATTACTAACACCATTCCTGTGCCTAAAAAAAAAGCTTTCCTCTCGATAGGCGTTTGAAACTGGACACCTCTGGCTTTTAGGGCCTCACTTTAGGCGGAGGGATACAATGTTGCGTCTGACAATGTGGACGGAGGTGGTGAAGATGTCTACTAGAAGAATGAAATCATCTCAATTGTAACAACAAAAAGGAAGACGTGAGATTAATAACTATTCGAGTATTGCATGTATTCAGTACCGTTACATTGTATCATTCACGTGGGAGCTCTACGAAAACCAGGTTTGGGAGGAATAAGGAAGACATCTTCAGCGACCCAATGCGTTTTAGACACTGAGGTTGAAATTCTCTTGAAGTTTTATGTTTTTTCTCCTACGAGACACAGTCTCTCTTTTTTACTGTTGGATGCCAGACATTTGAAGAGGAAAGGTAAATACTTGTTGTTTATTTTATATAATGTAAAATTGTTTGTGTTATTAAGACTTTTTGTGGTTTATTCAGATTCCTGAAATTCTGAAAACTTTTGGGAATGTGTTGCAAAAGCGGGGGGATGCAAGTTTTTTGTCTGGTTTGAGTTGGCGAGCCAAGTGTGTGATGGTCTCCGCACAACCATGGAGAAGAGGAAATTGCTCCTTTGTTCAGCAGAAAGATGTTGGTAATGTTAATCTGTAATGAACACGTCTCGTTTAAGACTTTAGCAAATGTCGTTTCCTAGCATCAGAGTAGGATAGCGGATTTGTTTGTGGAAATTGATTATATCTTTGGTACATTACCATAATGGTATTGGTCAATTTAAACTCTCCCGGAGAATATTGACAAAGTTATATTATGCTACAAATGAAATCTTAAGAAATTGTAAACTATGTTCAACCTCACTATTGAAGTGACTAATAAAATACCTGACTAGAATTTGTTTTATTGCACATTTGGCAGGAAATTCCTTATACCCCCACCCCCACCATCAACCGAACTCTCACATAATGCACAACTTTAACCTTAAGTTTATAGGTATAGCCCAATAGCTAATTATTGCTTATGGCTGGTTCAAAGCGCTGCTGCTATTATCCTGTAATGTCATGCCTAATACTTGTATAGGTTTTGTGCCTAGATAATTTTTTTTTAAATCCGATGTATTTTAAAATGTTGGTTGAAGGTTCCATAATAGACAAATTTAATTCGAGACAATCTCAAACTATCTTAGTTCCACTACCAGTTGTTGATG
This sequence comes from Galaxias olidus, assembly GCA_026901105.3. Classification (NCBI taxonomy): domain Eukaryota; kingdom Metazoa; phylum Chordata; class Actinopteri; order Galaxiiformes; family Galaxiidae; genus Galaxias; species Galaxias olidus. The sequence continues at coordinate 3,708 of JAPMUY010009774.1, forward strand.
TATGTTTTTTTAATGAGGCTGTGGCATTATTAGGTGCCATATTATCTCATTCATTATATAATTAAAATATTTAATCCAGCCCATTCATATTTTTTGTTTAAACTACATATAATGCTTTCTAATCATTTGCACATTTTTGGATTGGGTAATAAAAAGTATTTGTATTTATATTAGACATTTGTACTGTCATTTAAGCAACTGTTGCTTTATATGTCGCTCATAATTTTAATAACTAAGAGGCATTAAATGAGCACATGCATAGTTAAAACAATAAATAGATTATAAAGTAGTAATTACATTCATTTTATTAGCATGTAGTCAATTTATGTGATGGTCCTATTTAAACATTAGACAGGCCTATTGAAAAGTAAGAAGCTATCCCAGGAATGAATAGACATCCACAGGTGACTTATTTTCATATCAGAATAAAATGTTTAAACATTTTGTTTTTGTAATGTACTAAGCTTCAAATAGGATAGGGGAAGCCTGCATTTGCATTAATTTGCTTTAAGTATTTTGACTTCTCTATATGTTTATTCTGATTGGTATGATAAAATGTTGCTATAGAGTAGGACTTGCCTCTGCCTTGTATGGGGTAGCAAAGAGACGTAATCGGTTTCCTTCAAATATTGATCCTACACAAGATGCCATTTTGCATCTTTCGGCTGGTGTAGTCTTTATCACCACCTCATGTCACAAAGTCTCCTAATAGTGCATGTTTTTGTAATTTACTATTTGTCTGAGAAACATTTTTTGTATATTGCCTCCTCCATCTTATGACTCGCATCTCATTCCTCAGAAATGCAATTAAACTCTTAAGTTTCATTTGTCTTAGGGTTAATTTATTGTGGCCTAATTTGATTTCCCTCAATAGATGAAGGTAGTGTAAAGTAAATTAAACAGGCTGAGGTGAAAGCTACACAAAGTACTCAAATGCTAAACTACTGTAGATAGTAACTTAACCAGCTCGTCCAATCCAGTGTTTTTGTTTCTATTCAAAACATATTTCAACATAATACTAACAATGATGATGATAATAATAATTATAACATGCATTGCAATTATTATCAAAAATTTGTGTAATGTTTACCAAAAGTAGGCAAATCGTGTTAGTTCTGTGAATTACTCCTTGATTAAAAAAGAGGCTGCAAAAGCACACCACCTGTTGGTGTCCTAGTGCCTCTATCCCTCCACTGCACATCTAATGTCTGTGTGTGAGGGGCGCTGAATCGCTGCTGCTGCTGCTGCTGCTGCTGCTGTGCATGAGAGCTGCCTCAGGCTTCTGCTGGAATGCAAAACACAGAGTAAATCCAGTATTCATACTCTCTGTCTTATTTGACAGGGTTGACACAGGATAATTTGATAATTGCATGGTAACATACATCTATTTGTAATGCTTTTTACCACTATTACCTTGGGCTAACAATAGTCCCAATTATTTGTGATTGTATCGTGTACATATTATGTTCTCCATCATAATGGCATGTTGGTGTTATTATGTAGTAGAATGTAAAAAACAAAAAAAAAGTATCTCCAAGTGAACGGATTTCTTGAGGGTTTTACTGGAGGTTGTATTGATCCTACTTTTCAGGATGTTACTCACATCCTAGTACAATGATTTCATTGTTTCCCTGTTTGTTTATACTTCGTGTAAACCCAGTAGTGGTTGGTGGCCCTATGGCCTAATCAAACTGTGCTATATATTTATTGTCAATAGCAAATTTGAGGGTTGGAAACGGTAATAATGAAACCTGTTTCCCATTCAAATGCCTATTGTAAGTACTAAACCTTCAGCAGAGGAAAAGTACCAATTAGATTCCAGATCAGTTTCGAGTATATAGTGATTTGCTTTGAATCAGTATTAGCCGTTGTAAAACATATCAAGAATGCACATTTTGATGACATTTACTGGCAGTTAGTATTTTGGATCATTCTGGATGTTACCTTTCCAATCAGCATGTATTGTCCCAGATCAGCGTGTGACCAGTGCATCTTCAATATTTTGCACCCATCTTATAGAGACGTAGACCTTAGCCATAAGGGGATCATGGACTGCATTGCCATGTCAATGTTTATTCATATTTTGAGTGATATGTTAGTCCCGTTGTAGAATGAGTTTTGGTTAAAACCTTCTTTGTCCATATGTTTTCCCCGCCACGTTCAATGTGTTCTTTATATTGTAGTACAGTTCCACTAAAGTCAGTTTATTTGCGAATCTCTCTCGTAGGGCTATTAGAGACTGAGGGGCATGAACGAGCAGCAGCAGCAGAGAATGGCTGCAGGAGTGGGAACTGACAAGGAACTCAACGACCTCCTGGATTTCAGTGCGGTAAGAGAGTGGGATAAGGGGGTGGTAGTGGGAGGGGGGAGACATTGGGATAAGGGATGGGGTGGGTGACAGAGAGAAAGAGAGAGAGTGAAAGAGAGGGCTATGGGACTGAGGAACCCCAGGTGTGGATGTGATGGTGGCAGAGAGACTGGTGGATGTGCTTTGATGGCTCGGAGACAGTGGAATTGAGCCTTGGTGAGAGTTGGCTTAGGACACTTCCATAATGCTCAGTCCATTGTTGGTCCATTTGTCAACTCCCTGAATAGAACATTATTTTTATTTTACTTCATTGTACAATTATATATTCAAATTATATGTCTCTACTTCTAAATAGTGTTTTCGCTTGTTTGACCTACAGTTTATGGTTTCATTATTAGAAAAGCTTGTTTTTGGCAGTGATTGGGTTACTTATCGCCGTTTACTTGTTTTCTAATTTGTTTGTGGCAGACAGCGGATAGTGTTTTCTTTCCTTAGGGTCCCATCTCAAAGGGTGTAAAACCCTATTGGGTATAGTCCGTTTAAGAATTTGTTTATTTATGATTTCTTTGTCTTCTCTAAAACTTTTTGTCATACTTAATACAACAGACTTGAAAGAATCCCCCCACCCCCAACATGATGATATAATAAAAGAAAATCCAAAACATTGTCTTCAGAAGGCTACGTCTCCTTTACCCTGTGACCTGCTGTAGAATCACCAAATTCAGCACAAAGTTCACTTTTATTTAAATGACTGTAACCCATTAAAGGTTCAATCCGTTTGCGTTTGAGCGGTCTTGAGGTTAAATGATCCAATCCGCAAATGGATGGTTACTTGTTTTGAACACTGGTAAAAAAAAAAGCAAATTTGATATCCCTTGTTTATTCTAAATCACCTTCTTAAATTTGGTTATATGTAGAGCATAATTAGATTATGATTAGATTTATTGATTTGGCCTATCAGAAATAAAATATTTTTAATAGGCAAATGTCCCATAATACGAAGCTCGATAGAGACAATATCATATATATATGTACATTTCATGATTTCTATAACTAAAAGGCATGAAGTAAAACTGAAATCACTGTTTTGTCAATGCTTGAGGAAGCACTTGCAATGTTTTCAGAAAGCCTACAATTTGTTTGCTGTAGCCATCTCTACTTCCTTGATGTTCCAGTGCTGACATTTGGTCACTTTGTGATGATTAGGTTCTGTAAATCTGTGCTTTCAGTTTGAATTGTATAAAACCTTTTGAAATTCATGTGTGAATTAATTAATTGATAAAGATAATTGCCATTTGTGGAGTATTGTAGATCATTCAAACTTTATATTAATATTAACATTTGTTGTAGACTGGTTTAGAGTTTATTTCTCAAAAATAACGAACTAGAACGTAGCAAATTGAAGATATTAGTACCCTATCGTGGTTTAGATGCTAGCCTATGCCTTTGTGATGGCAGTGGTTTATGCTATCGATGTATGAAAGAAGAAGCCTACACACTGACTCAAAGCCACGCACATTTATTAAAGTAGCAACGCTTCGATCACACTTGAATCTTTGTCAGGTGAGAAAATTGAAAAGATAATATGCCAATGTATTTAATGAGGTACTAGGATTGTAGGTTTTTGGTGTAGTTGGTCCAGATGCATTGCTGGTTAATGGGGATTTAAGCAACAGGGAGATTGAGCTGAATGTACAACACCACATACGTGCTGTGTAATCCCCCACTCGACCTGACCATGTACTAAGTGTTGGATCAGTGAATATGTGACGTCTTAGAATGGACTCAAAATGTCACTAGTTTTTAGAAACCGTCTCAGTTATATTGAACATTCTAAGCATATATACTCTCTTCATTTATTTTCCCCTCCATCTCTTTTAGATGTTTGCACCGCCTGTTGCCAATGGAAAGATCAGACCCACAACGCTTGCTAGCAGTCAGTTTGGTGGAACCGGTAAGATGCTCCTGGCGGAAAATAAAAGCCAAGTCTAAAAAGCAATGTCTGTCCATTCCGTGCTCAATGAAACCAGTGTGTTGCTGTAACATCATTTTTCCATTGTTGCAAGTAAGAAGAGTCTGAAATGAGTGTTTCCAGGAAGTGTCTGTCTTGATGAATGTTTCTCAGAGAATATGCTGGAGGACAATATCTTCTCTTCGTTTGTTGCTGGTAGTATGTTGGTGGCAACTTAGCTCTGGAGATATACCACAGCTAGATCCATGTGGTGATTTCCCCTTGTTTCACTCCCCCCGTAGAAGCCCCTCACGTTTATCTAACCGAGATGAGTCATCTGGGCCAACGCTTCAGGCCACTGCAAGCATATTCTTTTCTTTTCTAAAGCTGTGCCCTGTTGGACGACTTTTTTTAAAAGGTTTTTTGGGAAGTTAAACAGGATTCTATTTGTCTAATCGGACAAACTTTTTTATTTTAGCTAGTCTGATTGAGCGGTCGGTGCTATTTCTGCATGACTTACTGCATTCAAGTTTTTTATTTTTTATTTTTTATTTTTTTCAAACTGGCTTTTCTTTGAAATTGCCTTGCCCAAAACGGTTTGTCTTTTCCTCCTTCAAAACACCTGAATCCTTTGAGGGAGCCTTTCTTCCCTGCTGAATGTTGTTTAGTGAGTCGTGCTCCTCTCTCCTCTCCTCTCCTGTCACCCTGCCAACCTGCCGTGTGAAATCGAGTCACACTCGCAGCACTCCCCAGAGTGAGAACTCAGCCACCGAGGAACAAAGGCAAAAAAAAGGGGGCTTATGGACTTGAAACGACTCCCCCACCATGAAGTGTAAAACACTCCTCCCCCAACTCAGCGCAGGCCTCTTCCCCCCACTGATTTGCAGGAAATGGCTTGAGCCTGAGACAATGCCCCTTCACCCCCTCCCACCCCCGCCCCCGCTGGCTCATAGGCTCTTAACTGGCCCAGCATGGAGCGAATGACCAGAGTGGGACGCTCTCTGAATAGGTGGATCAGCGGCAGGATTCTCTGTTTGTTTCTATTAGAGCAGCCAATTACTTAGCAGTAAGCAGTTAATTCCTGCCCCCACGGTCCCAAAAGTGTGCCTCTTGGTCAGTGACACCATTCCAATGTGATCCCTCAAGCCGTCCTGTTTTAATTTCCAGGTATCTCGTAGTGGCGCTCAAATGCTATCGTCCTCAAATTCGACTCCTGGGTCAAAGCGTTCTCTCTGAATTCCTAAAACAATGCATGTTTATCTTTGTAAGCGGTTCCTGCCTTCTGTCCTATTGTTGGCACTGCCGTTATCCACTGTTCACATCATGTTTTGTTAGCATCAGCAACTTTGATTTAACTGGGTTGAATCCGGACGCCTACGAAGGCAACAGCTTTGACAACAGGACCCAATCATTACTTATTTAATGGCAAGTCTGACCCACCAAACTCCACGCTGCCAGGCGTCGCCTGTGACCTCACCCTGGCTAATGTCCTAGAAGGTGAGCCAGCGCGGGAACGGCAGCGAGCAGAGTATTGGCCCACCAGCCGCCCCTATTCATCAACACAAAAGTGCTCCGAGGGGTGCTAATTGCATTAGGCGTCCTCCTCCTTCTCCTCCTCCCCTGCTCTGTGGTCAGGGCGTGCTTTAGAGTGGAGGGGTGAGCAAGTGAGTAAGGGGCTTTGGGAGCAGGTCACACCCACTGTTCACCCCCAGGCAGGCGTCCCCTCGGTCACCTCTGCAGCTGCTGGCCACGTCACCCAAACACACACACACACACACACACACACACACACCCCGGGACAGGCACGGCCCTCTTTTCCATGGCCAGCACGCACAGCAGCACTGACGCATACGCATGCTGTTGGCACGTACTCATTCGCTCATGCACACAAACACACACACACACAGTAAAGCCTTTTTTGACAACACCTTCAAGGTTTGTCTTTGACTGTTTGTCAATGTGTTTGGTGTAGTTTCTTTCTAGTGCAGCCCAAGTCTTTGCGTTCTGTGGTTACACAGGCAGACCATTTTTGCTGAAGACAATGGACAAATGTATGCTGTCCTCTCTGAACAAATTGGAGCTTCCTATGTGGGAAGGCTCCAATGTCGGATTATATCTCTGGTGTCTGGCTGCGGTCGCCTCGTCCAGGGTTGTAATCGTGGCTCGGGTTTAGGTTGACCGAATTGTTTTGGGGTTGTTCAAAGACTCAACAGGTTCAGAAAGCAAGCGGTGTGTTTTCAAACCAGTGTCACGTCGGTCATGTGCAACACGGTGTTATGGCTGCCGATGCTCACCCGTTTGTAAGCAAGCCAACCCGTTCACATAACAAACAGACTCCTGGCTTTTATGGTTGATTTCCTGTGTGGGATGTCCCCTTCCCGTGTCCTTTCCACCTCCTCCTCCCCCTCTCCTCTCCCTCTTTTCTCGCTTCTCCTCTCTTCCATCACCTTTTCCGTCGCCTTCCCTCTAGGTCACCCTCCTCACTCTCTGCCTCCCCCCCGTTTCTAGGCTTCTCCCCGTCTCCCCTCCCACTCCTCCCCCTCCTCCTCTCCTCCTCGCCCCGTTCCCCCGTCCTTCCCCTCCTCCCGGCGTGGCAGTGGGCTCCTCGGTGTTTGGCTCTCACTTGTCGATTGGCTGGCTGAGCGTCAGTGTCACCTCAGCGGCTCTCCACCTTGTTTAATTGCCTCCGAGTTAATTACTCCTCCAAGTGTGAAACAATGTTGTCAGACTCCTCGTCGGCACAGCCACAGTCTCTCTATCAGCTGGCCCCCCCGCTGACCAGTGGGGCCGCCTGCGAGCGTAGGCGTTGTAGCACCCTGCTTATTAGGCCTGGACGACGGCACACTCACAGGGTGGAAATGTACTTCCACAGGATCATACCCCAAAGCCAGGCGACAGTTGCTGGAGTACTGTCCGGTCCTGTCGTCCAGGCTTAGCCGCGAGGCCGTCACCGGCCCCCTGGGCTCCGCTCTATTAGCGGCCTGGCCCTTTGGGCGGGTGGGGCTGACAGTGAGTGAGCGAGGCTGATCTTTCCAGGTCCCCTTCTCTTCCCTGCTTCCCTGGTTGTGCCATGCCAGTGGCACCAGCCCCCCATAGATCACGCCTGTCGCAGCCCGTGTAGGTGCCTGCACCGCTCTGTTAGCCTCATCACTCATTCTGAGTCGTTAGCCAGACGCTGATCTAGCCCAGACTCCTCTCATCCAACCCCCCCCCCCCCCCCTCCTTCCCCTCTCTCTCCTCTTCTCTCACACAATTTTTTTTTAATTAGGCAAAAATCAAAGGCGAAATATGAATATTCATAAGGAAACTTCATTAATATGCACAATTATGCAAATCAGTATACAATTAAGCCGTGTGTCTCCAGAGAGCCGTGGTTGCGTTAGTGGCTCAGACAGGAGGAAGGGGATGATGGGGGTATTTTGAAGTTTCTCCTTCACCAATCTTCTGCCTCCGCGTTTCCCTTCTGCAGGGCCCTTTGTGCTCTGCAACATATCCGCTTCACGTCGCGCCTCATGAACGGGCAATGTGTTTTACCCCCTTTTTATAACCTGTTTGTGTTTACGGCATGTTAGAAGCAGCACTGTGGAAGGCACGGGCTGAGGCGTTGCTTGAAGGAAAGGCTTTCGTTTACCAGTGACACACGCACAATGCTTGTTTACGTGCTCTTTCTCAGTCGAAGCCCCTCTGTTTAGGGTTTGCGATCGTGGCTGTTTCGAGCGGCGGCCTCCCTAGAGGTGCAGGCCACGCTGTGCTTTCCGTAATGCGCCAGCGGGCATGGTGTTAATGGCGATCTCCTGTGCCGACTGCCTCCCTGGTGCTGACCTGTGAACGGCTCTGTCGGAGCGCTGCCGGCCTGCCGCTGACTGGGGCTGACAGGTTCACCTGACGGATAGGTCATTAGAGCAGGCAATAGGACACGTGGCTACGGCGGTAGAAGCTACGGTCATGTTCTTAAGGAGCGGATGCTGGATCTCTTCATTCAAATATACTGATGCTTGGAGGATCAGTATCAAAATTCTGAACACGCTAATTTAACCCAGGAAATGTAACACTATGTTGTATTTTTTCCTTCCGAAACAATGTTCTGTTTCTCTAATGGTCGCCACTGTGCTTCTGTCTTTCAGCGCTGGATGAGCGCAGCGGCTCTGGGTCCTGGGGCTCAGGGGAACAGAACAGCCCTTCCTTCAACCAGGGACGGGTAAGATCTCCACTCTGCCGCAACGCGCTGGAGTGCACTTGCAAACCTACTTTGAGTCTCACGAAAATGAACACATTACCTTGGCATGCGTGCCCACAGACAGTCACACACACACACACACACATACACACACAAGACAGACACACACACGTACACTCACAGACTTTTCCATCTCCACCGCTTAACATGTTGGCATGCTCCATATTTGATTCCGAGCGGTAGTTTCACTTTGTACCTAATAGCCTTGGCTCCAAGTCGGGGATTGGCAGGCTCCCCACTACTACTAAACCTGGTCGGAAACCCAGGGGTAATCGCAGGCACATATCCGTGGAAACTGTCTTGGCACATCCCCGAGTAAATAGAAGGGGAAGGGTGAGGCAGACGCAGCAGACTTTGATTACCACTACGTGATAATTAGGAACGTCAGTGTTTTGAGTCCCTAGACACAGACAAACAGAGAGAGTGAGAGTGAGCGAGCGGAGCCGCACTTGGCCCGGATCCCGTCGGTAGAGGGAGGAGAGGAAGATGTCCTTCGCCAAGCCCCTCTGTAGCAGGGACGGCGATGGCCTTGGAAGGAGCAGCTCCCGCTTGCGCTCACCATTTTGTGTGTGGTTGTCTCTCCCCTTTCCCCACACAGGGCTACGGAGATGGGGCCCACTACGAGCACGAGGGCCTGTCCACCCCCTTTCTCAGCTCAGCGGTCCATGCAGCAGGTAGCACCTCCGTTCCTTCTACTGACGTGATCAATAAACAGCCAATGTCTGAGAACACACTGCCCCCAAACTACTGATTCATGCCACACAACGTAATGACAAGGCATAGCAGGTCATACGAAAATGTACCCTCTTGTTTCTAATTTGGGCCTTTTTTATATATATACAGTGCATCCGAAAAGTATTCTTACCCCTTCACTTTTTCCACATTTTATTATGTTACAGCCTAATTCCAAAATGGATTAAATAAAAAAAAAAGTAAAAATTATTATTTATTTTTTTTGCAAATGTATTAAAAATTAAAAAAATTAAATATCACGTACATAAGTATTCACACCCTTTGCTGTGACACTCAAAATTGAGCTCAAGTGTATCCCGTTTCCACTGACCATCCTTGATGTTTCCACAACTTGATTGGAGTCCACCTGTGGTAAATTAAATTGATTGGACATGATTTGGAAAGGTACGCACCTGTTTATATAAGGTTCCACAGTTGACAGTGCATGTCATAGCACAAACCAAGTTATGAAGTCCAAGGAATTGTCTGTAGACCTCCGAGACAGGATTGTATCGAGGCACAGATCTGGGGAAGGGTACAAAACATTTCTGCAGCATTGAAGGTCCCAACGAGCACAGTGGTCTCCATCATTCGCAAATGGAAGAAGTTTGGAACCACCAGGACTCTTCCTAGAGTTGGCCGCCCGGCCAAACTGAGCAATCGGGGGAGAAGGGCCTTGGTCAGGGAGGTGACCAAGAACCCGATGGTCACTCTGACAGAGCTCCAGTCTTCCTCTGTGGAGATGGGAGAACCTTCAAGAAGGACAATAAATCTCTGCAGCACTCCACCAACCAGGCCTTTTTGGTAGAGTGGCCAGACGGAAGCCACTCCTCAGTAAAAGGCACATGACAGCCCACATGGAGTTTGCCAAAGGCACCTAAAGGACTCTCAGACCATGAGAAACAAAATTCTCTGGTCTGATGAAACCAAGATTGAACTCTTTGGCCTGAATGCCAAGCGTCCCATGTCTGGAAGAAACCAGGCACTGCTCATCACTTGGCCAATACCATCCCTACAGTGAAGCATGGTGGTGGCAGCATCATGCTCTGGGGGTGTTTTTCAGCGGCAGGAACTGGGAGACTAGTCAGTATCAAGGGAAAGATGAATGCAGCAATGTACAGAGAGATCCTTGATGAAAACCTGCTCCAGAGCGCTCTGGACCTCAGACTGGGGCAAAGGTTCACCTTCCAACAGGACAACGACCCTAAGCACACAGCCAAGATAACAAAGGAGTGGCTTCGGGACAAGTCTGTGAATGTCCTTGAGTGGCCCAGCCAGAGCCCAGACTTGAACCCGATTGAACATCTTTGGAGAGATCTGAAAATGGCTGTGCACCGACGCTCCCCATCCAACCTTATGGAGCTTGAGACGATCTGCAAAGAAGAATGGGAGAAACTGACCCAAAATAGGTGTGCCAAGCTTGTAGCATCATACTCAAGAAGACTTGAGGCTGTAATTGCTGCCAAAGGTGCTTCAACAAAGTATTGAGTAAAGGGTGTGAATACTTATGTACATGTGATATTTTATTTTTTTATTTTTAATACATTTGCAAAAATTCTAAAACTTTTTTCACTTTGTCATTATGTGGTATTGTGTGTAGAATGTAGAGGAATACATTTTTTTGTTATCCATTTTGGAATTAGGCTGTAACATAATAAATAGTGAAGGGTATGAATACTTTCCGGATGCACTGTATATATATATATATATATAATGTATATGGAGGCTGAGCTGTGTTTTTGTGTAACCATACCGTGTTCCGACTCCAAAGTTGTTGTCTGGGCACGGCGGCGCGGTGAGTGAGTGTGTGTCGAGCAGGGGGATGTTAGTTCAGCGGTGCAGAAAGCCTCCCCAGGGTTTGCTCTGGCCAACAGCTCTCTGCAGCTGAGCGCCCTGGAATAAGGGGAGGGCCCCGGCATCTCTGCACAGTTTGTACTTTCACAAACCCCCCCTCCCCGTGCTGTGGCCTCCAGTGTATTACTTGATAAAGCCATGCTTATCTCACCGTCTCTCTTTGCCTTTTTCAGGGAAAAACGAGAGGGTACCTTATTCGTTCGGAGGCCAGGTAAGAGCCCTCCTCTCCAAAGTACCCTGTTTAACCGTTATTGATAAAGTACACCGCTCAGTGGTTTCAGTACCTAGTCAGAGCCTTGTTCTCACTTCTCTTTTCTGACACATTGAAGAAAACACTCTGCGTTTACCACAAGTGTCTGGATGTTGTCTTGTTTGTGCTTGCACACGATTGGTTGGGTGTCGGCGAGCGTGCAGTAAGTTCTGTGTCTCCCTGTCCCTTCCAGCCGGGCTTCCTCCCCAGTGACATCGCAATGCCCAGTCCAGATGCCATGTCCCCCGCTGGCCTGAAGCCTGGCTCCCAGTTCTACCCCTCGTACCCTGCCAACCCCCGGAGGAGACCCCCGGATGGAAACATCGGTCAGTTGGCCTCTGAACGTCGCACGCTGCTTGACGCACTCGCGTCTTTTTGATGTCTTCTACAAATCACTAATCACTTCAAATGTGATGACAAACGAATACTCAGCAAAAACAGGAGTAGAAATATGCAAACAGTGTTTTCCTCTGAGGGTACCAAAATCACCAAAGTTCTTTTGCCGCTTCTTCTGGGATCAGCAGGCAAATGTCTCATATTTTCATAACACAATGTAGACCAATCTGATTGGTTTACAATAAAAAGTGTAATTTCTACAACAAGCAGCGTCATTGGAAGAAACATCACTGAGGAAAAACAAATATTATGTAATGTTTTTTATTCGACTCACAAGTTGCAAAGGGGCTTATATGGTACGTGGGCTTAGTAGGGACGTTTACCCTAGGCACGCACAAACGCACACACGGATTATACAACCATAGACTACCGCTTGGTCACATACAGTAACAATAAAATGATCTCACTTCAGATCACGTTAAAGCACTTCATGTGTGTCAAGCTTAGTTGGAAAGTGTGTTGACAGACCTCTTTAGGAAGGACAGAGGGAGAGATGACTTGGGCCTGGACTGGAGCCGGAGCCATGGGCTGATGTCCGTCTTCATCACGCTATGGCAACTGTTTAGGACAGGAATAGCTAGCTGTCAGTCATTGCCGTTTGATTTCTAACAGCCTGTATTGAAAGGTTAGTGTTGTGCAGGTTTGACCTATGCATTGGAAATCAAAAGAATCCACAAAGTCTAATCTAACCAAAGTCTCATCTAAATCTGTCCCTATCCACGAGGAGGTGTGTTCAGCTTGTCTCTCCGTGTCTGATTCCTGCTCTCCCCTTCCCTCTCTCCTTAGACACCCAGCCCAAGAAGATCCGGAAACCCCCCGGCCTGCCGTCCTCGGTGAGAGCCCTCTTCTGCTTCCCTTCACAACCCTCCCTCCGCCAGTGTGCCCAGACAGGGCCGCATGTGTCTCACACTCACCCACACTTTCATTCTCTCTCTCTCTCGCTCACCTACACAGCCATGTTCGCACACACACACACAAAGGTGTCCCCACTCTGCTTCAGTGGCTCTGTGACAGACAGGGGTGCGGAGGGGGACGCTGCGCTCAGACAGAGCTGATAGCCCGGAGACTCTTGTCTCCAAATAAACAACAGCGAGCCCGCGTCCACGGTCTGCTGTCACAGGATCGGCCTCGCTGCATTACGACGGCCTGGCCTCACCACACCCTGCCCGTGATATGAGTGAGCGGGTGTCTCCTTCTGTCCCTCGCCAGCCCTGCCAGGGGGGTCATCAATAAGAAATACTACCATTACACAAACATTTTGTGTAAGCCAATCCCGGGGCCAGGCCGGCTCTCGGGTGACAGGAGAGTATCCCAGCCTCGCCAGCAGAGCCGAGAAGCACGTGGCGGAGCTGCCCCTGTGCCGTTTACTCTCACCATGCATGGCTGTGTGGCGAGCCCCCTCTGCGTTGGTCCCACCAACCCCACCGCCCCCACCTCAGGCTGGGCTCCCAGCGGCGGGACCACGCCTTGGCCACATGATGGTGTGGGTGGGCCTCTCCCCCCTGCCACTGACCCAGTTGTCGGGCGCGCTGCTCGCGAGGCCTCTCAGCCCCGTGTCTGAGCCCAGATTAATGACTGCCCATGATCCCCCCTCCTCCATGCCCAACCCCACCCACCTCTCTTGCTCCCCCCCTCCCATTTTATCTCTGTCCCTCTCTCTCTCTTCCTCCCACTGCTCCCCCCCTCCCACCTCTCTCCTTTCCATCTTTCTCTGGTAAGAACTAGTCCTTCCTGGTAAAGCTATCCTGCCCATCCTCCTCCCCCTCCTCAGACCGTGCATCCCTTTAATCCTCTAATACCTGTGCACTAGGTCCCGAGAGGCCTGGCCCGGCTCGTCAACAACAACTCAGGGACATGGCCACGTGTTTGCATCAGGACCCCCCCCCCCCCCCACACACACACACACGGATGAGGACAGTTATCCGTGCCAAACATCAACGTGCACGGTTCCGAACTTTCCCCAGCCGTAGCCTGCCTTGTTCTGCCTGTTAAGGACCTCACACTGTCACGACGTGCATTGCATTAAACCCCCATTAGCAGGGGATTTGAACCAGAAATCCTCTTTATTCCTAAGAATACAATTATCCAGCGCCGAATCAGTGTTTTGTTCCTCCGGCTCGCACTAGAGCAGGATTCACTCGACATTGTTCCCCGATGCGCGACAAACCCAAAGCCTATTGTTAAATGAAGCCATCGCGGCCGTGTTTCTCCCCTGAATGAACCAGGATCCTTTTAAATCCCACGCTGCCTGGCGCTCCCCTGGCCGTATCGAGCTTTGTGCAAGTCATTTCCATTTCCTTATTCTGTTTCCCCCCCCCCCCCTCCCCCCACATACACATACACATACACATACACACACACACACGAACACCATGCTTATCTCTCTCTCTTTCCCCCGTTTCATAAATCATCAGTGCCTTCATTTTTTCCCACTGCCCCCCTCTTTCCCCTCAGCCCCCCCCCACTGCAGCCCCCACCCCCCCATGCCTCTTGCTGACTGGCTCCCAGCCCCGACCGACCTCCCTCCCCCCCCCCCCCCCCCTCCCTCCTCGCCTCAGCTCTCCTCAGCCCAGCTGCCTGTGGAGTTGGACGGGCTCCAGGAACAGGCAGATGGCTCTGTAATTAGAAGTGCATCTCTCCATTCCCTTTCCACTTCTCCCTGTTAAATCAAATTACAGAAAAAAATCCCTTTTCTGGATTAGCATTCTTTGCAGCATAGCCTCCACAGTCTCTCTCTCTATCTCACTCTCTCCTACCCCCTTCCCCCCTTCGATCCCTCCTCCTCTTCCACTGTCTCCGTATAGTACGTGTCAGAAAGACGACGATGGCTGGCTTGATCGGTTAACGGGAGACTTCCCGTGCCTGCTTTTCCTCTCCGAGCCTGTGGAACACATGGGGAGGGGAATGCCAGTTTGAATACAGCAGCCATTGTTTGCGATAATAAGAAACGGAACCCCCTCAGGGGACTTCCACTCCCAGAACCCAGGCCCGTTCTGATGTGGGGACTCGTGGCGTGGAGTTCAAACCTGTTTGTTGTTCATACAGCCCCCCCCCCCCCCCCTCCGTTCCGAGCGTGGCACCGTGCGTGTTAACAGCGGCCCCGGTAAGCGGGTGGGACCGCCAGCCAGCCAGCCAAGCCGTGCCAGTGCCGTGTCACCGACCTCACGGGAGAGAGGAAGCTCAGGCTGTGAAGCGGGACCGGAGCCCTAACCCAACGCCCAGCGTGTGTGGGACACGGCCTCCGCGCTCCCTTCCAAAGGCCGGCCCCTCCCTGCCCCGCGTGCCAGCCACCTCTCGTAAACAGACGCTTTATGTCGCAGGCTTTTTCTCAACGGCGTGTTCAAATCGCTGTCTGCGTTTGCCTCGCAGGTGTATCCTTCCACGTCCGGGGATGAATATGGGCGAGACAACGGAGGGTATCCCGGTGCCAAAACGGGGGCCGTCTACCCAGGCTCCTTCTACATGCAAGGTAACACGGTGCCACTCGATCTCTTCATCACTGATCTCTCGCTTTACTTTAGGGTTTAAATGCACGCCCCTGTCCACCGCCGCTAATGTTTGGTGGCCGTGTGGTGGTGTTGTTAACCCCTGCTCGTCCTGTGCACCCAGATGGCCTCCACCCGTCTTCAGACCCCTGGTCCTCCTCCGGCTACTCTGCCATGCTGGGAAACTCCCCCCACATCGGCCAGCCCGGCTCCTTCTCCGCCATCAACCCCCAGGACAGGATGGTGGGTGTCCCCCGCAGCACACAGCCTCTAGCTCCACAGGGCTGTCTCCATGTAATGTGTCTAACCTAGCGTGTGTGCGTGTGCGTGTGTGTGTGTGTGTGTGTGTGTGTCCTCCAGAAGCGCCAGCCTCTGCCCCTGTCCCCACAGAACTACCCACTGGCGGGCAGCGAGGTCAACGGCTTCCACCCTAGCTACAGCCACACGCCTGCCCTCAACGGCGACGCCATCATGGGTACGACCGGCAGCCGTTGTTCTTGAAAGCCGTTACGTTTTAGAACGCGTGTGTGTAGTATCAATGAAAACCGTTGCTGGGTGAGATTGCCTGTTATCCCGTTGAACTGGTTTCTTTGAGGGGTTCGCTAGGTTGCCCTTGAGCGGACCATCTGAGAGTAACCAAACGTGCTGTCTCCCTCTAGCCAACCGAGGCGCCACTGCGGGCAGCTCAGGAGATGAGATCGGGAAGGCCCTTGCCTCTGTGAGTTTTCCCCTCTGAAGAGATTGTGTTGTGATTGTGTTTCCGTGGTTTTAAAATGCATTGTTTTGTGTCCCCGGTGTATCTGTGTGCTCAGCCCATGAGGCCCCTCCTTACCCTGCTCTGTGCGTTTCAGATCTACCCGTCGGACCACAACAGCAACAACTTCCCCTCGGCCCCCTCCACCCCGGGGTCCCCTCAGGGCATCGCAGGTACGCCAACACTGTCCAGGGCGCTGGCGTCCGTCTCCACACTAGACCTGTTAGGAACCATTTGTCAACCGGCCACATGCCCATTGTCCAAGCAGGAACACTGTGTAGTCAATTGATTTTCAACGGCTCGAGAGCACCGCCTGCTGTCGAAGAGCGGGACTGACCCACTGTAGGGCTGTTTCTGGGAACTTGGTGGTGTTGACCCTGGGTAACCTGTAATGTCTCTTTGCAGGTGCTCAGTCTCAATGGCAGAGGCCAACCACGCCCAACTACGAAGGCCAACTGCACGCCCTGGTATGTGTGCTCCAGTGCACCACCCCTCTATCTGCCCTTTGTTTGCCCTGGAACTCTTAGATCCTACTATTGTCTTGATTTTTCAACACAGTCTGCATAATAGGCAGTCTTAAGGCCTGAAAATATCTGCTGTACTACTTTCTTTGCCATTGCTCCACCGGCTTTCTTCTTAATTTTTCTTTGTTGCGCGTCTTGTCTTGGCCACTCTGCAGCAAAACAAAATGGAGGACCGTTTGGAGGAGGCCATCCACGTGCTGCGCAGCCACGCCGTGGGCCAGAGCCCGGCCCTGGGGGGAGCCCACTCGGACATGCACAGCCTGCTGAGCGCCGTGTCCTCGGTGCACAACGGGGGCCTGGGGGGCCTCTCTCAGGCCTTCTCCAACGCGGGCCTGGCCCTCAGCAACAGACACCCCGCTATGGTGAGCCCGTCTGGAAAAGACGTGAGGGTTTCTCTCGGCGCGTGTTTGCGGTTTATTTGAAGTCCCTGCTGTGTGAGTGCTGTGTCCTCCAGCGAGGGTTGATGAGAGTCTCTCCCTGCTCCTCTGTTCCAGGGAGGGAACCATCACGAGGAGGCGGCGGGCCTCCCGCCCAGCAGCACCCTGCTGCACGGCCACCACGCCTCCGGCCCCCCGCAGTCTGCAGGACCGCCAGAGGGCTTCACCAGTGAGTCCCCTCAACGCCCCGCTTTCACGGTCTCCCCACGGCTTTGTCCTCCAGCGGATCGCTGTCTGGTGTGGCCGCCTGACCCTGTGCCCCTGTGTCTTTCTGTCCGTCCGCAGCGCTCCCGGGCAGCACGGCCCGCTCCACACACTCCTCCAGCGGCTCCGACATCAAGCGGGAAGACCGAGAGGACCGGGACGACGACGACGACGAGAACTCCTCCGTGGCGGACAAGTCCGAGGACGACAAGAAGGAATCCAAGCGCACACGATCAAGGTACCCCCCCCTTTGGTCCCCGCTCCGGGTACCAGCCTTCATCCTCAGTCCCACGCAACGGCCCTCATACTGAATGCACCGTACACATCCTGCCTGGCTGTTTATCCCACATAGGTGGACATGTTTCAAAGGGCTACCCCTTGTGGCCACAACAACGCATGACCACACTTTTTGTTGTGACCTGTCACCCTTCCATTTGAAGTGCCGTTGGCTTGTGTTGAGGTGTTGACGTGGCCCCAGTCTTACTGAACACCGTGCTAGCCTACGCGGCCCCAGCGCTGTGCCTCACTAGCCGTGTCCCTTTTTGACTGTGTTGCCCTTCCCTGGTTGTTTTCAGAAGGGAGGAGTTGACCCTCCAGATCCTGTCGGGCCTATCGGGCCTGTCTGGCCTCTCAGACATGGCTGATGAGTAAGTCTCTCCACCAGAAACTCCGGGGGGGGCTATGTGTCGACCACCACTGAAATAACGTGTCTGAAGGGAGCATGGGGTCTAGAAGTGTCTGTGGGGATGTCGAGCCGATTTTGTGTGTTAGGTTGAAGTGTGTTAGGTAAACATTTTCCTGTTTTGATTAAGTATTTGTAATGCACGCTAACAAACGCTGGTAATCAAGGCGCACGTTCAACATGATAAAAAGCAGTAAAGGTAAAACATCTCCAGTCCATGTGGGATAAAAAGTCTGTTTAGTCGACCTGCTCATGCTAGCCATTGTAACGCTGTGACTGACTGACCCTTCTTGCCCCAGACTATCAGACAGTGAGATGTGGGGGAGGGATAGAAGCGAGTTTTCACAAAGAGCTGCCTCTTTGAGACCTCATCCCCCTCCTCCTTTTCTGCAACCCCCCCCCCCCCCCCCCCCCCCCTTAGTAAAGACGAGGACGAGGAAGACGATGAAGATCTTCCTCCCGAGTTGAAGGTGGAGCGTGAGAAGGAGCGGCGGGTGGCGAACAACGCCCGCGAGAGGCTGAGGGTGCGAGACATCAACGAGGCCTTCAAGGAGCTGGGCCGCATGTGCCAGCTGCACCTCAGCAACGACAAACCTCAGACCAAACTGCTCATCCTGCACCAAGCCGTCAACGTCATCCTCAACCTGGAACAACAAGTCCGAGGTCAGTCTAGATTCAGATTCAGATTCAGTTTTATTGGTCATATGTAGGTTAGCACAGGGTCAACATTACAATGAAATGTGTTGGATGAGACAAACAGGTCAATTCCACCATCAGAGAAATACCTCCCCCCACCTGCTGCTGAGTGGCAGAAAGATTTTGTTTCCGTAACCAATCTCCCCATCCAGATCATTTCATCTGTAGTATTACTCTGAATATGTCAACACGGGTCGCTTTGCTCCCCCTCAGAGCGCAACCTGAACCCCAAGGCGGCGTGTCTGAAGAGGAGGGAGGAGGAGAAGGTGTCTGGGGTAGAGGCTCCCATGCAACTCTCAGGAGGTCATCCTAGTCTGGGTGGAGATGGCCACAATCCAGTCAGCCATATGTAACACCAGGTATGTGCTGTGCTACTCTTGATGCCACGGACAAAACATGACGGCACTGTGTGTGCCATTTAAAAATAAAATACTTTCAATTTGACTTTTCATGCAATGCAAAAATATTTGTTTTCCTCCCTTTTTTAGATTTGGTGTAATTACTTCGGCTTTTGGAGGAGGTAGCCTTAACCAATTCTTCCGCCCATTCATCCCAGTATGTGTGTGGGTTAGTGTGTATGTGTGTGTGCAAAAACAGATGCCATTTTTCATATTCAAGACATACATTTACACACTCCTGTACAAGCATGCATACTGCCAAAACTGACACAGTTCTATTTGCCGTTTTCTGACCATGACTACCAGCTCAAATGTGAAGAACTTGTTATTGTTCAGGCTTTTTTTTTTTTTTTTACATACATATAATTTCTATTTTGCTTCCATAACGCAATGGAGAATGGGAGTACTGGTGTCCTGCCACAAATTTGGACTTCACACACTGCCGAGAGGTGCTTTGCGAAAGATTGAAACCAAGTTAAACAAGGATTTGTGCCTAATTGTTACATGTTTTGTATAATACATTTAAGCAAAATGCTTACATTTGTAAAAAGCTTGCTTATGTTTATGAGCAACTATTTTTAATAGTAGTGTTGTCATTCCCAGTGCGATGGTACAGTCTTACATATGTTATGTAGCCAATCCCATGTTAATAAAAGGGGTGTTTGACCTGTATCCAGGCACTAACAGAGTCACAGTCTAACCCCTCAAGCAATTTGGTGGACTTAAAGAAAAAGATTCTCCTGCCAAGCCTGCTAGGGGTTTCCAGAGCTGTTGTATCCGTCACCCTCTATTGACAATGCGCTGTAGTATTCCAGTATTCCCTCGCTGTACTTTTAGTCAGAGGTACAGCTTTTGTGAACCGCGTGTGGTTAGCCCTGGACAAAGCACATTTGAAATTCGGTGATGAAAGTAACGCGCATTAAACAGCATTTCAGTCCCATGCTATTCTTAACAAAGATAATGGAATCAAGCCCCAACCCATAGTTTCTACAAAAAAGGGTCCAAACTGCCACTCCGCTTCATCTTCTCATGAAAGTCACAAGGCCTTGTCTGTCCTTTTTAAGCTCTTTTCTGCCGGCCATATAGATGTTACTCCTCTAACGTGTGACTCACATGTGAAGGGAACAAGACCCTGTTAGATGGCTTTATTCTTAATATTTACTGACCATAGAATCCCCCCCCCCTACTCCATCAAGGCGTGATCGGTGAAGGAACATTATAAGCCCCAGTAGAGCTGTGAAGCGATTGCAAACGTTGCAATGTTTCTCTTTGAAATTAGCATTCCTGTGTAACCACTCAACCGCTCAGCTTCCATCTGAGAACATCGGTCTTATTTCTTTGTACTGCGAGAGTGGTGTGTGTACCTCCACGTCATCCATTCATCACATATGACCTCGTTTCGAGTGGAGTCAAATCAAATATATATATAAGAATATATTTTTTTTGTTAGTCTATACAGTGTAGATTTTTAAATAACAAATTACAATATTGGTGTGAAGTTTAGAGTGTATTGTAGATTAAGGGATTTTACATTTAAAATGGAATTTCAGAAATTTACCCTAATTGGACTTTCTTTGGTTTGAAAGAAATTGGAAAATGGTCAGAGAGAAATATAAAGAGAAGGATGGGGGCGCTCGCGTGTAGGCTTAGCACCAATGTATTATGTGGTCATTCTTTGGTACTACTGTCAACAGGCGCATAGTGGTCTAAAATGTTCTGTGTAATGAATTTAAAAGGACATTTATGTTCCTAACCCTTATTAAGTTTTCATATGGTGATGTGTGGATGGTTTGTGTGCCACTATTCTATTGAAGTGTTCTTACTGTATAGTTATGTGACCTACTGGGGTTAACTCTGGGTGGATTGGCTTGGCCTCCCAACAGTCATTATGCAACTGGTTTCTGAATGTACCATTCAAATGTTGATTGCCTTCATTTGCAGATTTGTGTCCAGGGTTCAGTTCTGTATAATTTTCTATTTGTTTCAAAGTTGTTTGTTTCGACTTGGCACTCTTCCATGTGGTTGTCAGTGTGCATCTTGAGAAACCTGGACATGCTGTTTTGGAGGCAGAAATGTGTGTTTATGTGCAGAAGATAAAAGATAATATGGAGATAGAAACAGTGTTATTGACTGTGATAAGTTATTGCCATGTTGTCTCGCGTGGTGACTTACCAACATATAATCACAAGTGGAAATTGTTGAGCATTTTTTGTCCTGTGGTCATAGTATTGGGAGAAAGATTTAAGTTTACTTTATAGAAAAAAAGGAGAAAAATATACGAAAAAAACCTTTACAAATCAATAGTGTGGCCTTTTCATTCTCAAGACAAAAAGATGTCCCTATAGGAGAGTGATGCCTTTTCAGTGCCTAAACTTGTATTTTCATTAACTATTAAGACAGTTTTCTTGTATAAACCATATCATTTCATGTATCATTATCTTGATTAAAGGTCTCTGTTCATGCACCCACCGGTACCTTTTCAATTTTCAGGAAAAGGTTCAAATCTGGAAAAAGAGTATCGTACATAGGTAAAATAAGTACATGATAAAGTAGATCTTTAGTTTTTATTCCCACAAATTTCCAAGCTCTTGTCAATGATAATTTTGTTAACAGAAGAAACACACACCCTTAAACAACACAATAGGTTTAAAAAAAACAAACATCCTGTGTTCTGCTCTTATAGCTTTTCTGTGTCCATAAAATTCTATAGCTTCAGTTCTAAAGTATGAGTGTTTCATTTTTGAGCCATAAAAACTGGAACTGTTCATTACTAGTTACCATTTATTTTCTGTATAAAACAATACAAGTTGTATTAAAACAGTACAAGTTCTCTGCTGCGCTGACACATTAAGTCTTCAGTGATAATTTGCTTTGAGACCTCTCCCCTTTTATTTTATTTTCTGAATGCCAGCTCTTAACTTTGACAGTGGCTTTTTGTGAGAGGTATTTTGTATATTTCTTTAAAGAGTTAATTTGAAGTTTTTTTTGTCTACTTTTACAAGGTTGAATATGTGTACCTAATATTGGGGATTTGTTCTGGAAAATATGGACTCTGATGTGCTGTCACTATGTGTTATGTGAACATCCTACAATGAACAATCCAAAACCTGTATTCTGATTAATTGGGAAAGCGGAAATGTCTGTTCTGTGTTAGCATGAACACAAACATTAGTCTTTGTTCAAAGACTGATGAATGCATATCCTCCCTCAACAAGTTCAAATACAACATGAATATATCTCCACAAGTAATCAGTTGCAGTATAGCAACACATTTACTTTTAATTTGGCAAAAGAAATCCGTATCAAGAAATGCATACCGAAACTTTAAGAGGGTAGGATTTGTTTCCAGTTTTGTAACAGGATGTTGCAGAGGCTTGACTTCTTACACATGCAGCGATGACACAATCATGACTGCTGTAGTGTCTTCAGAGTGCCTCCAGTCCCAGTCTCCTTTGTTATTTTTTTATATTAAGTAGTTATTGAGAACTGTCCTGTATATAACAGTAATGTAGCAATAAATGTGCCATTTTTAATAACAGAATTATACCTTTTTCAATGTCTGACTTTTGAATCTTGTATACATAAAAAGGAAAATAAAGGAAACATTGTAATGAGGGGTTTATCATAGCTTGGCAAATTAATGTGTCCATGAGGCTCACTTCCACTAGTACTAACCTATTAGAAATGCTAGTCTGTAAGAGGTTCACAGAAGTCAAAATGTATAAATTAATATATCACAAATAATCACAGAAACGTACGCAGCCATTTCTGCTCATTCATTCTAATGAACAAAACAAGTGTACTATCAATTGTCTTTAGTAGCTTGTGTATCGTTAGGGCCCCTGACTTAGAAATATTCATGACAATGCAAAGCTGTTGAGGCCGAAGGTTGGTAAAGGCATAGACAAGTGCAAAGGCCTAGCTGTATCAGACAGACGTGAGTGGGCTATTTTCGGAACCACATAGGCCTACTTAAATACTAAAAACTCAATCAGTACAGAATACTGACACCAAAATCTAGAATTCTACACATTTTTTATAAAGATTGAAGACATTGTTAGTATTCTCAGCTGGAGCATGTGACTATGGCTGTGTTCAGAATCATCATCATCATCATCATCATCTTCATGCGCTTTGTCCGGGGTCGGGTCGCGGAGGTAGCAGTTCCAGCAGGGCATCCAAAACTTCCCTTTCCCGGGCCACATTTACCAGCTCTGACTGGGGGATTCCAAGGCGTTCCCAGGCCAGTGTGGCTATATAATCCCTCCACCTGGTCCTAGGTCTGCCCCGCGGCCTCCGCCCAGCTGGACGTACCTGGAACACCTCCCTAGGAAGCGGCCAAGTGGCATCCTTACTAGATGCCCGAACCACCTCAACTGGCTCCTTTCTACGCAAAGAAGCAGCGGCTCTACTCCGAGTCCCTCACGAATGGCTGAACTTCTCACCCTATCCCTAAGGGAGATGCCAGCCACCCTCCGGAGGAAACTCATTTCCGCCGCTTGTATCCGCGATCTCGTTCTTTCGGTCATGACCCACCCTTCATGACCATAGGCGAGAGTAGGAACGAAGATAGACCGGTAGATTGAGAGCTTTGCCTTCTGGCTCAGCTCTCTCTGTTCGGAATCGCCTACTTAAATACTATCTACTACATACTCAATGAGTACTGCATACTGACTACTTAAACCGAAATCTAGAATACTACTTTTTACAAAGATTCGGTTAGTAGCCTTTACTCAACTGGAACATGTGACCAAAACCCCGCCTTTTTGTAACACGGTCAAAGTTAGAAGGAAATTGCCGAATTGCATTTTGGGGCGTGAAGCATAGTCCCATAGAGATAGTGTTCTATCTCTGTGTAGTAACCTCTTGGGTTCTCAACATTTCCCCAAATTTGAGTATGTCATCCGGGAACCTTTTCCATACTCAAATTTCACATACTATGTAATGTTGGCATACTGCCTACTCATTTTCGGTCAATAGTAGGCGATTCCGAACACAGCCCAAGTCCCCGCATATTTCTGTCAAAGAAATGTTGGCGCATTGCATTCTGGGGCTTGCAGTATAGTCCAGCAACATCGCTCGGTTACTCAATATTTTTCCAAAAATAGTATCCAGGATTTCATCTTAAACGAAAAATTCACATAATCCAGGAGTTCATTTAATTAAAAGAAAAATGCACATACTATGTACCATACACAAAAGTGCATACACTTTTTTTCGTATATTATTTACTAAATAATTTAGGATGCTTATTAGGCAATTCTGAACAGTCATTGGCAGTCTTTCATTGCTGCCGTCTTTTTATACAGGCATACACGCTACCAATCACAGGGTCCTACTACAGAAGTCAAAACATCAACAACCAACGCACAAGTTGATAGAGCCTGAGGAAGGTCAGAATGGTACTTAATGTGCTAAATAAACTTATCGGAGCCAAATACATTTCTATTGTCAGAACGTGGTGAGTTATATTGGAACAAAACATTATTGCCCTCTATAAACGTATCTTACATTTAGTGCTGTGTTTATAATTGTGTGTATTTGTGGCTTGCGTCCTTTCGAATGACTCTCATTACCTACGTTGCTTTGCAGTTTGTTAGCTTGTACTAGGTCTAGGATTTTACCATTTAGTAATATAGTGTTGATAAGTTTATTTACGTTTACGTTAACGTCCATTATTCAGGCTGGCCATTAATGCATTGGTAAAGACAAGTTAGTCAGAGTTATGTGCTTTCAGAAGATTTCGTTTAACTCCATATCATAACAGCATTAGCAAGCAGTTGGTTTCATACTCCGTTGACGTTTGCGACAAACAAACGCAGCAAGAGATTTCACGCCGCCGTAGGCGTAGTGAACTCTTCCTAAAGTGACGTTTTACTCCAGTTAACCCTGTGACTGCGAGTGCTAGTATGATGGTAGAGCAAGTAAACCACTGCCAACTGACCCAAGCCGCATTTTTTGCTCCAAATAGGTTAGTGCTGCAGTGCAAAACCAGAACGCACATATTAAGACAAGTTAATTAATTAATTAAGGTTCATTCAGGTTGGTTCATAGGTATTTGCAATTTTAATTTTGTGACTTTCACAGCGTATGAATAGGGAATGGCTAATGAGATAAAAGATTGCATGCCATTTAATTTTGACTCAAAGATATTTGAACAGGTAAATTATTTTACTTTTCAGTTTGACACCAAAATCGACAACTATGTTTCCATGTGTTAAGTCTTTCAATGCTTCAATTATTTTTGTTCTGTGCAGGGTTCCCAATTTGGTTGGCTGGGGAACTGTTGGTGGAGTTACCCTTGTTTACTTCACCGACTGGAGACTTATCCTTGATTGGGTCCCCTACGTTAACGGAAAGTTCAAGAAAGATGAATGAGGTCACTTGTAGGGCTTTAAATTGTGAGTTGGTGTGGTATAGATAAAGGTAAATTAGAGGGTCAGGGCTCGTGTAGAATTCTCAACCTTTCTAGTTTCCAGCAATAACACATTTTACATTGGATTGGTTTGTACTATGTTGAGCCCATTATCCCAAGCCTTGGGGCCAGAGATGACTTTTTGCTTTGCTAATTATCTTGGGCATCAGATTTGTTTGACCGACATGTGACAAAAACGTGGCCTTTGTTTGACACAGCAAAATACCCCCTCATTAGAAATGTAAGGAATCAATTTGTTTTTTAAATGTAAAAAAATGTTTAATTCTGCACCCATTTTTAGACAGAATTTCCGTTAGATGAATGCTACACCATGAAAATACCGAAATTTACCGCAATCTGCCTACCTTGACCAACAGTTTAAGTATAACCTTTATATAATGGCGCATTTTTTTACAGAAGAAAACGCTCTTTCTCTTAATTCATCTCACACATTTCTCAATTACTTTGCATGCATGTGTACAAGAATGATTTACATATCTAAATATGTATTACTGCAGGACTAGCTTTGCAAATACAGAGAGTTATAAGGTTTCACCTAAAGAAAACAATGTAGTTAATTCCATTATTTACACAATAGCAGTGCAAATTAAGTGGTGGTTAGACTAGCATGTTTGATAAAATTCGATTTATGGTTTAAGTTTTTTCATGAAACTTTTTCCAAATTCCGCAATCAACTTTTTACAATTAGGCTACTTCCATCACTGTGCTCACATATTTGAACAGAAGCAAAGTTAAATGTCAATCCCGTCACCTGGCACAGCAGCAAATATTTCATCAGATGGTTAAGTATTTTAACACTAGTTTTAACGTTTTGTCTTTTGTCATGTATATGCTGGCTTCACCTGCCTGTTTAACATACAGATTTCCAAACAAAAACCTTAAATAATATGATCTGTGTGCTATTTGAAGTCTCATCATGAGTGAATGTTTTTTAGTGACTGTTTTTTGTTGTTTAGAAGCTGCTTTTTGTAATCTGGACCAATTTACCACTAAAATGCTTACACTTTGTAACCAACCCATGATTATTTCTGCTTATTTATCGACCTTGTCTATCACCAGGACCAAGACGTTGGGATGGGCGTGGGTGGAATGCTTACTTGGCGATGCCTTAAGTGGGATACCCCTGCACATCTCTCAGTTGGGGCTGAAAGAGTTTGTCCTATGCCAGGATGTGTTATGGAGGCAATGTTTTATTCCTATGTAATTGAATTTAAATAAATATTTTGTTTACGCACGAGCCAGTCAAATTATTCAACACGCTTTTTTTTTTTTACAGATTGTTTTTGAGAGGGTCGTACTATGCATCTATAGACCAAAAATAATAAATAACTTCCTTAAAATCTTTCTCTTATAGAATATATGCCATGTGTTAAATGCATTGTTAGGGCCATTTGGTGGCCAGTAGTGTATTGCACATCATTTACATTGTATTACAGTTGTGAAATGGAAAATGCCCAATTTCAAAGTTATTAGACAAAGTTTTCTACGACTTCTCATGGCTCAGAATAAGTCACCTATTTCAAATTTGTATCACAAAAGGCAGATTAGGCTTTTGTTGAATGTTGGCCTGGCTGATATCCATTATTATCAGTCAGCAGCGCTGCTGCGATTTCTCTCTCTTTGCATGGATAATGTCTTTCATTTCTCCTATCGAAGGGGGAGGGGAATGAAAGAGGAGAGGGGAGAAGGGATTTAACACAGAACGAAAGGGAGAGAAAACGAGATAGTGTTTGCAAGATGGACAAAAACGAGTGAGTACGATATACAAAGAAAACGTGAAGTAACAGTGTTTTTCTGTGTTTCCTTGTAATCAAAATTGTTACATTAGTAACGTGTTAATCATCGATAGCCTGTATGTGGAAGGAGGTGTTTGGTGGTCTAGAGAAGACTGCTGTGGATTTGCAAATCGTTATGTGCGAGATAATGAAGAAAATATTGCAAAGTACTTCAAATAAATACTCGGCAGGTTAAATTGTCTGTATAATCTGAAATGCAGTGCAAAATATTATCTAGGTTAAAACCGGACTATTTAGATTTTCTCGCTACCTATTTTTTTCTCGAATTACTTAGAATATGCCTGAAAAATCTATCGATGTAAGCCGTAATATAATTAACAGCTGTTGTAAATATTTGGTTTCAGAGTCCTAAACGATCATTTTGTGTTTTCTGCTGTCTAATAATGGCATGGGTCGGGTACATTGTCGTGCAATAAGCGACTTAAATTTCACGTTGTCCATGATGGGACAGCCTGCAAATTATTTGGATTCAACCACTACCTTTCAGCAGGAAAAATATGAGCACTCTTTTTGATGCAACCTTTAATGTAGGTCTATTTACATCGACATTCTTCATGACTTTTTTTTTTTTGCGAAAATCTGCTAGGCTACTGTTCCATGTTGTCTTTGCGGATGTACTTGTCGCAAGTCTTTAGTGCCCCCGCACCCGGCAAAATATGGCAGGTAGTGGTGCGGCTAAAGGTTACAGCGGAACGATCTGAGTTACGACAAAGAGATGTGGAATCGCGCGGAACTTTTATTAAGTTGTTGAGAGCATTGACTGAGTGAAGCACAGTGACGGTAGCTACGCTAGCTAGCTATACAATGTTAGTTAGATGTTTATAACTGTAAATCAAGTTGCTGCCTAACTTTAACGGAATACTACATTTAAAGAGAGAGAGAGAACTATGGAGAAGAAAAGATGGGAGTGTTCTGCCCTCCCCAAGGGCTGGAAAATGGAAGAAGTGACCAGAAAGTCGGGGTTGTCAGCGGGAAAAAGCGATGTCTATTATTTTAGGTAGGCGCAAAGAGAGGTTTTAATTATTCAAGTGGCAAACTTAGAGTTGTTTAGCTAAAATACTGTTAATATTACAAGATATTTCGGATTTGTTTCGAGTTGATGCAAGGTTAGGATCTGATAAAGTTTTTAAGAGGGGTGCCATTCAGCACGATAACTTCTTGTTAGCTAGGCCAGGCTTATCCTATAAAATCCGACGCTAGTGGTCGCTAGGACTACGTAGCTATTTTGTGTCAATCTGATCACGTTCATTATAAACAATTTATATATAGGTTGCAGGCTTCCCCTATGTATTGCCAAGATATAGGAATAGAGGGCTTCTACAATAATGGTATTGGTCTAGAGACTCTAGACTGTACAAGGTCATTGGATTGTAGTACTTGCATTAGTTTGACAAATAAATGTTTCCTGAAAGGTACTTTTCTTTTTCAAAGGAGCAAGATTTATTAATTGTACTTTTTTTTAGATGTGTCAATCAATGCTGGCATAATAGTATTATTAAGTGTAGACATAAAATCTAAACTAAACAAAATCTGAGTCATTCTTCTCAAAACATAATTTTCTGGGATTTAAGATTTTTGTTTTAGTTTTGATTTTGTTTCCTGCAACTCTATCCCAGGCCCATGACATATTTTCCCGTCGCAGGTCTGATACAATTATGTTGATTATGCTAACGGTAAACGTATTCAAATAAAAAGTGCCATAGGTTTTGTAATCTACACATCCATTGCCCTTTAGTAAAGTCTAATGTGGTGGTCATGTTCTTGAATCTGCTGTTGTTTTCACCTTTTTGCAATTATGTGTGAATGAAAAGCACCATCCATTTTATTCTGTTAGTCCCTCTGGAAAGAAGTTTCGTAGCAAGCCTCAGCTGGCCCGTTACCTTGGCAACCAGATGGACCTCAGCACGTTTGATTTTCGCACTGGAAAGATGCTGATGAGCAAACTGAACAAAAACCGCCAGAGGCTGCGGTATGATAACAACAACCAGAACAAGGTAAGAGGAGTGTGCTTTGTTACTTGTAAAAGTGAACGTGCAGATTACCGTCTTGTCTTAAAACAAACCTTTTCAGCTGAGTTTGTGTCACTCTAAGAAGGTTTAAGACATGAATGCTGTTAGTTCTGTTTGGTAAGGCTTGACATAGGTAAACTAACGCTCGCTGAAGGCTGTTTCATTATGAACATAGCTTCTTGTTTGCTGCAAAGAGAGGGATCCATTCTCTCTGTTTTACTGCAGTTCAATGCTTTATAAATCATTCATACCTATTACAGCGTAATATTTTTGCAAGTGCTTTTTTCTACTCTGTGTGTTATTTATTCAAGGGAAAGCCTGATTTGAATACATCCCTCCCAGTAAGACAGACAGCATCCATCTTTAAGCAGCCTGTCACTAAGGTTACCAACCATCCAAGTAACAAAGTGAAGACCGATCCACAAAAAGCCGTTGACCAGCCCAGACAGGTAAGCAATGCCCCCTTATCAGCCCCTTAAACCAAATACTGATTATATGTCCCTACAAAACATAAAAGGCTGGTTTCATTAAGTCGCATAATTCAAACGTATTATCTTTAAAACAAATTTTTTTTAATTAGGTTGTTAGAAGTCTTAATAGCTATTTGGTGCTGGAGTAAAAGGTTTTGAGTAATGAGTTATGTCAAGGAAGCACCAGGGAAAACGTAGAGAGCAAAATATTTGAATATACAGACACCTCTGTATATGAGTGTCTTTGTCTACCTTTTGTGGTTTGACTGCCAATTCTGTGGCCCAATTGTCAGTAGGTTGCGACATCTAGCATTTGCGCAGTCTTAATGGACATGTTTGAATGTGAAGTCCACTTACACACTTATTATGAGTTCATAAACCAGTACAATCATTTCAAAAGGACATAAAAGCCGCCCTGGTCTACTATGCACCAAGACGATTCTGCTTAGTGACAAAATAATGCTACCGTTAAACCAGGAGTAAGCCTTATGTCCTTTCCTGATGTCCAGTTTTAACCAAAGGTGCTGCTAAATGGTTCAACTTTTCTGGCTGCAACTGATAGCATGTATGAATATGTTCTCTAGAACTGATCAGAACGCGTAGACTTGAATAGGCTACTCTTGATGATGTTCTTTCTTGCTTTGGTACGGTTAAAGTGTTTGCAACGCAAAGGCATTGGTATTACTTTGGTATCGGTTGAAAATTTGTCATAAATTAGGTTCCAATCGGCAATAGAAAAAGGCTCAATTAATAAATTGAGTTAAGTTGATTTCATCTGTTTAAAACAACAAACTGGTGTTGTAAGTCACACACACTTGAGTTCTAAAATGTAATATTATTTGGCATGACTGTAATCCACAGCTCTTTTGGGAGAAAAAACTTGCTGGCCTCAGTGCTTTTGACATCGCAGAGGAGCTGGTGAAAACTATGGAGCTACCTAAAGGTCTTCAAGGTTAGCGGCAGCCTGTTCCCCTTTTCAATGAAACCATGTGCTATTCCGTCGGGTGGCCTTGCTCGTAGGACGTTGTCATGTACCACCTGTTAAAACGCTCCTCCGTTTTGTGCGTCCAGGGGTGGGTCCGGGATGCACGGACAAGACCCTGCTGTCAGCCATAGCCAGTGCGCTGCACACCAGCGCCGCCCCCATCACGGGCCAGCTTTCTGCGGCCGTGGAGAAGAACCCCGGTGTGTGGCTCAACACCACCCAGCCCCTCTGCAAGGCCTTCATCGTCACCGACGAGGACATCAGGTAGGACATCCATGCTGTCCTCTCCTACAGCACCCCCTGCACGACAGCCCATTATTATGCTTAGGAGGATGTATTCACTCAAATCACTAGGGTCTATTGAGTCGGTTTGTCCGTGCTGTTTGAGCTGGTAGTGGTCAGGCTAAGAGTGGACTGTGGCGTGCAGGAAACAGGAGGAGCTGGTGTACAGCGTGAGGAAGAGGCTGGAGGAGGCCCTCATGGCTGACATGCTGGCCCACGTGGAGGAGGCTGCTGCCGGCGAGGAGGAGGAGGAGGAGGAGGAGGAGGCCCCGAAGGAGGACAGCAACGGCAGCGAGGACATGGAGGCTGCATAGCACAGGTAGGTCTAACCAGGACACGGCGCTGAAACACCTCCGCTGGGGTCAAATCTAACACACTCCCTGTGTCCTTTCCTCCAGGGTGCTTTGGAATTGAAGAGCTGAGTGTGTGGCTGGGTGTGTTCCAGGGCCGTGCCGTCCCCCGTAGGAACCCTGTGCACAGTCCAGCCCTGGAGACCCTGACCCAGCCCTCGCCCTCGCCCTCGTCCTGACCCAGCCTCACCTTTCACCGTTCAGAGTGACCCTGGTCGACACTACCGTTCGACACCCTGATGCCCCAGGAACTCTGTATCAACGATCATGCATACCTTTTCCCCCATTATGTTAGCAACAGAGCGTGTCAAGGGAGGATTGTGACAGTGGATGGGGTCCAGGAGGGCCTACACACAGTGTGAATTCAGTGTTAAGGGATGCACCATATTTTCTACTGAATGGTATCTTATGGATTTGCATATTTAGTGACACCTGTGTCAAACCCCAACCTTTAAAAAAATTAAAAAATTAAAATTTTGGAAGGTTTATTTGCCGCTATCGTTTGGCCAAATTTGAAATCAACGATGTTGGTAATGCTTCATTCAAGTTTACGATTTGCTCCGTAGTCAGTAAAGTTTGGCCTTCATAGTTGAGCTTTGACTCATCTGCCAAGATCTTGGCTGGCAGGAGGAGGCTACCAAGCTCCCCAAAAGCCTATAAGTTATTATATCTTTTATAAATCATGAAATATATCTCAGTCATAGTGTGTATTGCCAATGTAATCATGTCCAGTATTGACCAAAGGAGCATGTCGTTTTCAAGACATTTGCTGTATTTAGCTATACCTGAACTTCCATTCTGGTCGACCACTACATGACTTTAAAACCCTACGCATTCATGTTGTTGTTTTGACCTGGTTGAGTTTGTTTACTGGAGTGGGGATTTCTGTAGTTCAAATGACACAGCCTTGAGATTGTGTCTGGGCTGTCTGAAAGCTGTCGGTGTTTCTGTTTCTAAATCCAAACCCTCATGGTTGCGGTGTTTGACGTTTTGGGACAAACTCATTGTTTGTAGCTCGTGCAATTCTCTGCCATCTTTTTACTTCAGTTTACTTTTTTGTCAATGTAACCACACACGTGCTGCCTCTAATAACCCACGGACTCAAATGGTCCTAACTACAGATGATGTTATTGATGGATTGGATTGTAATTGTACAATTGTTTATTTAAATGCTGGATTGTAGAAAATTTATTTTGTATATATGCCCCAATTTATTTTGAGTTCATTTGTGAATTTGTCAAATACAAGTTTCGACTGTTCTCATCCCTGGTGTGCAGGATGAGTGGTTAACTTAATTTGAATGTTTTAATTATTAAAATAATGTCAATCTCATCTAAGTTTCCTTATCCTTTTTGTAGAATGTGCTTTTTGGCAATGTGGCTGCCTACGTTTCCATTATATTGAATGTACATGAAGCAAAAGAGCCCTGTGTGGCATATAATGATTGCTCCTGAATCCTCTTGTCATTCATCACCTCCCCCTGGAGGTTAACAGTTAACCTGCCAGCCCTGTACTTTCATGTATATGTCGTTGTGTGCCTGAACAAAGTGCACAGGCAGTCACTCTCGCTCGGCAACGGTTCCGGAGCGGAGGGCTACAACCATCCCAGGAAAGAGAGCCGTGGACTTCTGGAGTTCAGCTGAAGACTCCCTACAATGTCAACCATTGAGTTGTATACCAAGGTGAGGATGGTCGGGAACAACCCTACACTTGTAGATTTGTTGTCTTGTAGTTTACTTTTTTGGTTTTATTATTACTCGTACTGTTACAGTGTTACAGTCTCCCACTATTTTCCCAAGATGCAAAGTCTAAAAAACGTATGATGTTTATACCAGATTTGGCTTTTAGTGGCTATGTAGTAAATATTGGAGTACGATGAATTTATTTCAGTTTTGCTTTACTACTTAGAAATGTTGTCGGTCGATAGTGTGATTTCCTTCTGCACTTGTTCATGTAGACTTGGGCATAGTATGAGAAGCAATTCAAGGGGTCTTCCATTCACAGTCACATTCATAGTCCGTCATGTCCTCTGGTTAACACCACATCTTGTCAATTTGGTGCCGGTGAAGTCTCCATTTCTGGGACTACTTCACTTCAGTCATACTGTCATGACTGAAGCTGGCCTATAATGAATAATCCAGCTGAGAACCATACACAGGGATGACCGGTGTTAATTTTTAACGACATTTAGGAGCCTTTTATGCTGATGGGTGACAAATGTCTTACTTGGGTGGGGACGGGCTGCGTAAAAGCCGTGCGTGTACAAGGTGCTGAGCGGTGTGCTCGGCTCCTGGCCTCCTGCACTGCCTGACTGGTCCAGTGTGGTGTTCTGTTAGGGAGCCAGCGTGTGGGTGCCTGACCCAGAGGCCGTGTGGGCATCAGCCCAGCTCCTGCAGGACTACAGCCCAGGAGACAAGCACGTGCTGCTGGAGCTCGACAATGGCAGGGTGAGACACACACACACTAACCATGAACACAACTCTGAGCTTTCACTTAAAACCAAGTCAGGTCACCGAAAACCAAGGTGTGTTAGCCTAGCACACACAGTTCCATGGCTGCCCCCTCCTCCCTCTCTGTGTAGAAGGTGGAGTACTCTGTGGCCCAGCCCTCGGGCCTCCCCCCTCTGGGGAACCCGGACATCCTGGAGGGAGAGAATGACCTGACCGCTCTCAGCTTCCTCCATGAGCCTGCCGTCCTGCACAACCTGAGGGTGCGCTTCCTGGACTACAGCAGCATCTACACCTACTGCGGTGAGCAGGGCTGAAGGGAGGGAGGTGGAGGAAGAGGAGGAGGGGGGAGACAAGTTGGCGCTAGAGAGGGATTACAGGGGTAGGAACATACATGGTGATAAAGACAGAAAATAAATGGGACAAAATTAGACTCACTGACATCTAATTGAACGGGCTTTTTTGAGGCAAGGAAACCTCCCGATCTTCCTCATAAGCCTAGTTTCTAGAGTTTCCCATTGAGACTGATTCATAAGCTGACTATGTAGAATGTCCGGTTGGTGGAGCTTCTGTGCGCTTCCGTTTTTATGAATATTGCTTATGCTACAGTCTTAAGTACGGTTAGTATAAAGGTCGTGCAGTAAAAAGATGTGCTTCCAGCATACAAGAACTCTGATCCGTTCAACCTCAAATGCTGTATAGATATTACCCTATGCCCTTTAAATAAAATGCACGTATTTCCTTGTATGTATATTATCCTTATGTATTCATGTAAATATGCCATATATGTATAATTTATTATGATAAAACTGCCTTTTATCGATGGATGACATTTTCCCTGACTAAACATATTTAGGAATCCAGTCCAGTCATGCAGTTTTCCCCAGAGCTCCTATAGATTGTCATAACGACTCGAGCTCTATCCAGGCATCGTGTTGGTGGCCATTAACCCCTACGACCAGCTGCCTATCTACGGGGAGGAGGTGATCGACGCCTACAGCGGGCAGGACATGGCCGACATGGAGCCCCACATCTTCTCCGTGGCAGAGGAGGCCTACCGCACCATGAGCAGGTCAGGTCTCCGGGAGGGAGGGATCGGGATCGGGATAGGGATAGGGCTGGCTGTCGGGAGGGGGGGCTAACCGGGGTGTCTCTGGGATCAGGGAGGAGAAGAACCAGTCCATCATCATCAGCGGGGAGTCCGGGGCAGGGAAGACGGTCTCGGCCAAGTTCACCATGCGCTACTTCGCTGTGGTGGGGGGAGCGTCCCAGCAGACCAGTGTGGAGGAGAGGGTGCTGGCCTCCAACCCCATCATGGAGGTACTGCAGGGTGGCTGCAAAGAGGCTGTGGGTTTCTTCACAGCAGGTCATGTCATGTGTCTATGGTTCAAAATTGGTATGGCTTACGTCACTCAAACAGTTCATCAGATATAAAAAAATAAATGTTAAGCTTCTTAGTGTGACGCGGTGTCTAATGGATGGCCTAACCTCCTTCAGTCCATTGGAAACGCCAAGACCACTCGCAACGACAACAGCAGCCGCTTTGGGAAGTACATTGAGATTGGCTTCGGGAGGAAGGGCGACATCATCGGGGCCAACATGAGGACCTATCTGTTGGAGAAGTCCCGAGTCGTGTTCCAGGTGCGCTCTCCCCAAAACAGTTACTACCTCAATTCGATACGCCATCTGTGATCGTGTTAGCCTTTCTGTGGCCACAAATAAAATGCAAATATTTTTTTTTTTTATGTTAAGGCCTCTGCTGAGAGAAACTACCACATCTTCTACCAGCTGTGTGCCTCCAGAGAGCTGCCTGAGATGAGGGCCCTCCAGCTGGGTGAGAGCTGTCAAACCTGCCTGCACTGGAAGGTCTCATCAGGTCTCCTACCTGGTCCTCTGTTGCCTGGGGGGTGTTTATACAGTGAGTCTGTTTGGCTGTGCCTCCACAGACGCTGCTGAGACGTTCCGCTACACCAACCAGGGAGGAGAGGCTCTGATCCCGGGCACCGACGACGCCGTCGACCTGGAGCGCACCCGCAATGCCTTAACCATCCTGGGTCAGTCTTACACCCACAAACAGCAACACAATGTCTGCTAGGACTCACATTGACACCATCCCTGTTAAGAAATCAGACCGTCCAGTCAGTATACGTCCAGGCGGTTGTGGCAGTTGAGTTTGTAAGTGAGAGACCTTGCCTAGCCGTCTTGTCTTGCACCTGCAGGAGTGTATCCTGACCAGCAGATGGAGCTGTTCAGGATCCTGGCGGCCGTTCTGCACCTGGGGAACGTCAGCATCCAGGCCAGTGGGCGAGGTGGAGACCGCAGCTACATCGACGTAAGCCTTGGATGGGTTTCATGGGGAGCACCTTCGTCCTTCAAGCACTGTCACTGTCTGCTATTACAGTCCTAATACCCATCCTAATGTGTGTGTGTTTGACAACACCTACCCCAGGCAAAGGACCGCCCCCTGGCCGTGTTCTCCAAGCTGCTGGGGGTGGAGGGCTCCCAGCTGGCCCACTGGCTGTGCCACCGTCGGCTGGCAGTAGGGGGCGAGATGCTGGTGAAGCCCATGTCGGGCCAGCAGGCCTGTGAGGCGCGCGACGCCCTGTCCAAACACATCTACGGTCAGCTCTTCAGCTGGACGGTCCGGAGGCTCAACGGGGCCCTGCGCGCCCAGAGAGAGCAGCCCAAGTCCTTCATCGGGGTGCTGGATATCTACGGGTGGGCGAACCAGCCATCTGCCCAAACAGACCCAAACCACATAGAGGTTTTACAAGGCTGCTGCATGGAGGGATCTAGAGTTTTATGCTTTGGTGATTTGAGTTATTCTGTCTTTTACAGGTTTGAGACCTTTGACAGGAACAGTTTCGAGCAATTTTGCATAAATTACGCCAATGAGAAGCTGCAACAGCAGTTTAACAGAGTGAGTACATATCTGTGTGTGTGCGTGTTGACGTGTGTATCTGTTTGATGTTGACCTCCTTGCGGGCCCTCCTCCCTGTGCAGCACGTGTTCCAGTTGGAGCAGGAGGAGTATGTGCGTGAGGAGCTGGCCTGGAGCAGGATAGAGTTCAGCGACAACCAGCCCTGCATCGCGCTCATCGAGGGGCCGCTGGGCCTGCTGGATCTGCTGGACGAGGAGTGCAGGGTCAGCCATTTACACACACACGCGCGCACACACACACACGCACACACACACACACACACACACACACGCACACACACACAGACACACGCACACACAGACGGGGGTTGTCATAGAGACTGTTCAATGTTAATACAGTATGTATGCTGTGTTAGATGTCATAGATGAATAAAGATGTCCAACAGGAAATATTCAGGGCATGAAACTACTGTATATCCAAAAAGAATATTTGCTCATTTACAAAAGTAAACATACTTTACTTTTACCACAACAGATGTTTTCCTCATCTTAAATGGTAGTGTGAGGCAAACAAAATAACCTAGATTAGATTATATATTAGAAGGTAAAGTTAATAAACATAATTCTGGTTGAATTATATTTAGGGAGTTTATCGAGAAATGCATCTCTTTATTGTCAGATGCCCAAAGGGTCTGAGGAGAGCTGGGCCTGTAAACTGTATGACCAGCACCAGAGCCACCAGCCCAACCCGCACTTCCGCAAACCCCGCATGTCCAACATAGCTTTCATTGTCCTGCACTTTGCAGATACGGTGAGGAAGCAACCAAAGTACACTGTGCAACAGCGTCACAATACGGCATATGTTGTAACTTTATTTCCTCTTGCCAAGTGTTTGCTTGTGTTAACTTGTGTGTTGTGTTCTGGTGGTGTAGGTACAATATGAATGTAATGGCTTCTTAGACAAGAACCGCGACAGTGTCTTTGAGGAGCCCATCAACATCCTGAGGGCCAGCCAGGTGTAGTACATCACTCCCTGTCTCTCCTTCTAGACATCGCCCTCTAGACCTCCCCTTCTAGACATCCCCCTGTTCCCCTCCCCCTCTAGACCTCCCCCTTTTCTCCTCATGGCCAGTGTTCCACCAGCACTCCATCTTCCGGTTGAGAGTGGTGGTGTGACTCCAATCCTTCTGTCTCTGTGTCCGGCAGTCGGAGCTGGTGGCCGAGCTGTTCCAACAGGATCCAGCAGGGGGCAGTTTGTCCCAGCCAGAGGGGAAGTCCTCGCTGCCCAATGGCAGCCTGCGCTCTGGGAAGAGATCTCACCGGGAACACAAGCTGACCGTCAGCTTCCAGGTAGACTGTCTGTCTCTGTCTGTCTGTCTGTCTGCATAGACTCTAATCAGGGCATCTTAAGTGCTGTAAGCCTTACAAAGTGTAAAGTGCATGAAAGAGCAGATGGACTCCCTTCTCATTTTAAATTATGTCACAAATGATCCACCTAACTCTATGGTAAACACCCTTATTAATCCTTGACCTTTGTGTGTGTGTGTGTGTGTGTGTGTGTGTGTGTGTGTGCGTGCGTGCGTGCGTGCGTGCGTGCGTGCGTGCGTGCGTGCGTGCGTGCGTGCGTGCGTGCGTGCGTGCGTGCGTGCGTCCGCGTGTGCGTGTGCGTGTGCGTGCGTAGTTCCGCCAGTCCCTACAGATGCTGATGGACACTCTGAACAGCACCACTCCTCACTATGTGCGCTGCATCAAGCCCAATGACCTGAAGCAGCCCTTTGTGTGAGTCACAACCCTGCATGCTCTACTCAACATCAATAATGGATTGCCTTTGCATGCTGTATATAACAACGATAAATGTATTTATAAGAGCAATAACGGGTTGCCTTTGCATGCTGTATATAACATTGATAAATGTATTTATAGGATCAATAATGGATTGCCTTGGCATGCTGTATATAACAATGATACATAGATACATAATGGATTGCCTTTGCCAGCTGTATATAACAATGATACATAGGTAAACAATGGGTTGAGCCAGTTAATCTGTTGGTTTCGGTGATTGCTGCGTGCCTGTGTGTGAGCGTGTGCTAGGGCTAGAAAATGTGGTTTTATTACTGCTTTTACCCATGCAGGTTTGACCCTAAGAGGGCCGTTCAGCAGCTGCGTGCCTGTGGTGTGCTGGAGACCGTCCGCATCAGTGCTGCAGGTTACCCCTCCAGGTCACTAG